>JAEQML010079804.1:0-11842 GCA_016904865.1 Pissodes strobi | reverse complement strand
TATGTGACTGTCTCTAGATATAACAGGTCAAATTCCGTGCATGGTGGTACTTTGATTATGGTTAAGGAACAGACTTTAAAAAAATTAGATTACATAAATATAGATAGGTTTGATCACTTGCTGGAAGAAAAATTTTTTGAATTCTCTGTGATATCATCTAGGAAAATTAATATGTATATTATAGGTTTTTATAGATCTCCAGCTACAAGCTTTCAAATATTTTTAAATAAACTAGAGGTAATCTTGTCCAGCATCTCAATACATGCTACAGTAATACTATCAGGTGACTTTAATGTTGATTTCCTTGGTCCTTCCGGAAATGATTTAAAGTTATTACTGAATTTGTTTAGCTCTTTTAATATCAGATTGCATGTCAATAGTCCAACCAGGATCACCGCTGTATCTTCTTCTGGACTTGACTACTTTTGTCCTAACCTAAACTCAGTTATAGACTGTAAAGTTGTTAGTGCAGCTCTTTCAGACCATGAGGCAGTCATTGCTTCTGTTCCCTTAAATAATTGTAATTTGTCTAAAGGGGATAAATGTAGGTATGGTAGATTGTTTTACCGCAAAAATTATGTGAGATTTGAAGCACTATGCAATAAATATGACTGGACCACAATCTTGGACTGTACTGATCCAATGGAATGCTTCCATTCAGTACTTGTAAATATTTTTAATAAGGCTTTTCCTTCAGTTCTTATAAAAAAGAAGAAAAAGAGATCTTGGTACACAAAAGGCATAAAAGTTTCCGCAAAAAATATGAGATTTTTGCATTATATAAGAAAATTTTCATTGCATGATACTCATTTTATAAATTACTACACTAATTATGGAAAAATTTACAGATCTACTCTAAAAAAGGCCAAGTCTATTTACTACTCAAGCAAAATCGAAAATGCCTCTAATAAATCTAGAGAAACATGGAGAATTGTCAATACTCTGCAAGGTAAAGGCAACCACATTATAACATCCAGAGACTTACAGGCTGACCATATGAATACATACTACTGTACCATGGCTTCTAACATTTCAAAAAACCTTCCTAAAAGTGTTCCATCAGAGCATTTTCTGACTCATGTCTCGGTACCAGAAACTTTTTTCTTTTCGCCTGGTGATGCCAGAGAATTGAAATCCATATTTAGAGAGCTAAAAAACAAGTCTTCTTCTGGATGGGACAAAATGCCTTTAAATGTCATTCAGGCTCTGCCTGTCCAAGCTCTAGATTGTTTGGCTCATGTGATAAATAAGTCTTTTTTGACTGGCCTATTTTCTCCATGTCTTAAAAAGGCCAATATTGTTCCAATTCACAAGAAAGGCGATAGAAATGAACCTTGTAACTTTCGTCCCATAGCATTGCTACCTGTGCTGGCAAAGATTGTGGAGAAGCTGGTCAAGGTGAGGGTCGTATCATTTCTGAACAAACATAAATTGCTTAATTCACACCAATTTGGCTTCCTCAATTCTAGAAACACAGATGATGCTATATTTAACTTTCTTCGAGAGTTGTATCTCAGGCTGAATACAGGAGACATTGCAGCTACAGCATTTTGTGATTTGTCGAAGGCTTTCGACTGCGTGCACCATCCTACCTTGTTACATAAGTTGGAAATTTATGGCTTTCGGGGAGTTGCTCTGCAGTGGTTTAACTCTTACCTCTCAGATCGTAAGCAGAGAGTTTTATTTAATAATTCAAGTTCATCTAAATTACCTATTTCTTCTGGCGTCCCACAGGGCTCAGTTTTAGGCCCACTGCTGTTCTTAATTTTTGTTAATGATCTACCTCTCTTAAATATTAGTGGAAAATTCACAGTTTTTGCGGATGATACAACTATACTTTGGCATGACAAAGATCCTCAAAGGTTAAAATGTGCAATTGTTCATGATATGCAGTATATGGAAGAATGGTGTAATTCCAATAATCTTGTATTTAATATCTCCGAAACCAACATTCTAAATTTTAAATGTGACTTGGGTGACATAACATTAAATGACAAAATACTATTTCATTCATGTACTGCGAAGTTCTTGGGTATGTACATAGATGACTCTCTTAAATTTGAAAACCACATAATTGAGTTAAACAAGAGACTTTCATCTGGCTGCTATGCTCTTCGTAAGATATTGTAAACGATAAATTTTTGGTAGCACGTTTTATTTCGCCAATACACCTTCGCCAGTACAGTTATCATAATTACATAACGCCATGAGTCGACTCTGCTATCGTACAATAACTATATCTACGCCTTATTTCTAATCTATCTATATACCCCGTATTATATAACACCGATTCGATTCTACTGCTGCGCCATTCGTTTTCCAGGGTTGTCACGTCCTCGCCTATTTGAACGTCGCACGTCGCCTCTCCAAAATTTGCTTGTTACATTCGGCCATCCTGCAACAATTAATGCCCTCATTAATTTAACTCGCCAGTGAATCAACCAGATCTTATCGATCTGTGCATTCGCCATAACACCAAATCGCCTACCCTAAAGGTTTCGCCTGTGGTTGCAACCTTACGCCTTTTATCGAATATCACCTTTATATTACGCCTTTGTCAGATTTTCACTCGCCTTTAAATCGCCATAGCTCTCGCCTTTCGCCAACAGAGCATTCGCCATTTGCACCTCGCCAGTTAAACTCACTTGCATGCACCTTTCAACCTGACCATTCGCCCTTTGCACCTCGCCAGTCAGACTCACTTGCATGCACCTTTTAACCTAACCTTTCGCCCTCGGTGTTTTACACCTCGCCTCGCCAAAAAGTCAGCAAACGCCTTGCTCGTAAACGCCAGCCCGCGCCAGCAGTTGGAAATAGTACGCCTTGGATACCCAAAATTCGCCAAACGCCTCTCTCAATTTGAGAATCGCCTCAGAAGACCGTAGGTCTTCGTCGCCTTCGCCTGCGCATGATCCTGGACTTCCTTGCCCCTCCAATTCCACAATATCGGTTGATGGACGCCGATATCGGTCAAAAGAGGACAGAAAGCCAGTATACAAGTCGCCATGGGAAGAGCAACCAAATGCCCTCGCATTCGCCTGTAGATCGAGAGGTAGACTGTCAATCAGACACGAAAGCGCCTTTGTGCCTGAAAGCCCACACCTTTCGATCAACGCCATTTTATCATGATAATAATGGGTCATGGTTTCGCCATCCAATTTAACCCTCGCTATCATCTCCTTGAGCAGCTGAGCAAAGTCATGCACTCTAGGAAACGCCTTCCTTAGAGCCGCCTTCCAGTCTTCCCATGAGAGGTCATATTCATCGAGCCGATTAAACCAGCCCCTTGCTGCGCCTTGCAATTTCGCCTGCATAAAATACGCTCTCTCATAGTTCGACCATTCATGAATATCGCCCAACTGATCAATTTTGCTCAACCACCTGACCACGTTACAGTCCTGACTGTCAGGATCGAAAGGGTCAAGAATGTCGCCGCCTGCCCTTGCCCTTGACCCCGTACAGCCCAAACTGCAAGCGGAGTCCGCCTTATCGCTACAAGCATGCTCTACTACCGCCTGAGGAGCACTCTCACCTGATTTATCGCCTTTTCTGATGCCCTTGATACCGCCAGTACCAACGGCCGCCCGTTGTTTCGTCGCCTTTACCATTTCGGCCGCCTTTTGCTTCGCCGCCCTTGCCATTTCGGCCGCCACAATCTGCTGGATACTAGTTGCCAAACCGCCTTTCAACAGCTTATGTACCATGGAGACTGTTTCGTCTTCCATCACCAAATCGCCTTCGCCGTGGTCACCGTCGCTCAATTCCAACTCGTAATCGAGCTCTAACTCGTCACTTCTGCCTTCCTCCATAGGAAATCACTTGGGAAACGCCTTTTCAACACCAATGCCAATAAACACAGTTAAAATACGCCACAATTTTTACAATAATCACTAATTAATTAGCACACATTTGTTTATTACATCGAGATAAAATAACAAAGGAGGCGACATTACGTGACCATCGTATGTTCACTTCCGCCATATTGTTACTACACTTCTGTCATCGCATCGAGAGTGAGGTTTTTATCCGCTTAAATTGTGTTTTTAAAAAGATTTTTGTGATATTTGTGTTAGTTTTAAGTAAATCATTATGGTGTCTTGTGTTATGCGCAGTTGCGGTAGCAGAGACGGTGTAGACAAGAAGAAATCTACGGGAATAACGTTTCATAGGTCAGTATAAATAAAAAACAGAGCCGTACTTAAAGTAATTTTTTGGCGTGCATTAAGAACACTGTTTTTTTTTCAAATATACATGAGTTATCTGTTCTAAGTTGACATCATAGGCAACTTATTTTCACTATTTCAGTAATTTTAACATTTTTTGCTAACAGAGTTATTAAATTTTTAACAATAGTAAGTATTTAATGAACAGAGTTTTTTTATTAAGATTAGAGTACAATAATGACTTAATGGCATTTACTTTTTTTAAACGTAGGTTTCCTAAAACTGCAGCACGTCATGAAGCGTGGGTGAAATTTGTAAATAGGGCAAATTGGCAGCCATCAAAGTATAGTGTGCTCTGTTCCAAACATTTTTCTGGAGAATGTTTCGATAAAACATCCCAGTGTTGACGCCGTGTCTGCGTTAAACAAGGTACAGTATTCTATTTTATAAGAATTAACGTATTATTGCTCGTTAATGTGATAATTTCACTCACATTTAACAAACCAATCAAAATCCTCGGTTCCCTAAGTAACGGGGTGTTTTTCCATAAGACGCGGTGAAATGACCAAAACGGAAAGACCCCTCGTTTTTGGAGTATTACGTAACAATAGATATATTTCAAAATCATAATAATTTACCGCATATAATTCGTATTAGAATTTAAAAATGCTATTCAACTAATAAATAATTAAAATTAACGAGGCTATTACCATTATTTTATTAGTTTGACACTTTAAGATGATTTTCTAATGCGAAACGCGAATGCGTCTCATCAAGTAGCCTGGATCTTACAAAGGAATCCCGTTGCTAGGGCAACGAGTAGGTATGACGGATCAACTTCTAGATTATCCGCCATTTTAAAAAGGGCATTTATTTATTTAAATCCTACATATTATTGTTAGTTAATGATTTAGCCTTTTTCATGTATTAAAATCGCTGTTAACTTCCCTTGCTACTAAATAAATTCCAAATAAAAAATACACTTTTTCTAAACAAATAGTTCTTGAAATTGTCCTATAAAATATACCTCTAGCGTCACCGCCTTATCGAAACCCATCGATGTAAAACTCAAAAATGCAATTTTCAAAATAATGTCTATGAAGTTAGTGAGAGCTTCCGAAGAAAATTGTATACCATTGAAAAACTTAAGCATATTGAAAATTAGCCCTGTTCATAATATAAATACAACTTCCACAGAACATTCTGTATATGGCGTCAACCTTCATACTCATAATTATTATTCCGAAATAATTGAAAATGATCATGATTATTGGCCCGATCCAATGTCACCATATGCAAAATATATTATTACTTATATTGCAGGATATATTGTGCATTATTTAAAAAACAAAATTGTATGCTAAGAGTGTGTAAAATCTTTAAGCAGCGATACCAGAGACTGCTTTCGGTATTCTTTCATAGATATTAAAAACAAAAAAGGGCTGCAAACGCGAAATTGCTATTTTGGGTCTTGGGGGCATCTCTTTTGATAACTTATTTAATTATATTTTTAAGGATTTTGTATTTTCAAATACCTTTTCTAATTTAGTTACACATAGTTTCGACCAGTCTGTGTTTGACAGTCACAGAATTTTGTTGATCAAAAGTGTCATTGAAAAGTACTTAAATATTAGAATAATTTATTTAAGTAAAAGTAAGCAAAGTAAAGAAACAAGTATAAGACACCAAAGTAACAAGAATGTATTGTTTAAAGGACAATAATTAAATAACTTTTATAAATATTCATTTGTTTTTTTCTACAGTTGTCCACTTAAATTAGCCTGCATAAAATAATGTGTAACAAGTGCTGAAAATAGTACTTTTCACAGGAGTGGGACAGTGGTGTCATAAAGTCATACAAATGTGAAAAACGAATTTCAAACGTGTTCCATACTACTTTTTCTTTCTATAATTTAAACATATTTCTATTTTTAATAATGAAACAGTTGCTAATGGTCAGGGCCTTTCGTGCCCAAGTAACAATTGTGAGACACCTTTGATTTATTTAGGGTTTAAAAGTGCTTTAATATGTTCAATAAAAATATATTGGTTTTAAAGCCACCTTAAGATAAACTAAAAGTTCTTTAAGACCACTTATTCTTATGCAAAGGATTTAATGCCCGCTTTAAATCAACTTAAAAAACTATTTGCTCTTAATGCCCTATTGATCTTATACTGGTTTTATAATACTCTTGACACTGACTATTTTAAAACTAATTTGCCTTTTTAAAGAATTAAATAGCAAGTTGGATTTAAAACAATTAATTTTGGAACAAATAGTTTTAATGTAGTTTTAATGTAGTTTTAAGGAGTGCCCTTAATGTACTCATTAAAACCAATTAAGAAACCTATTTTATCTTAAGACTATATGCTCAATAAAATTCCACATTAAATCCAGAAACCGTTGTTCGGGGTTCCCCATTTGTTATAAATGCTATTAATGTAACAAAATGTAACAGTGATATGCAAAACTTAATGGTTTTTCAATTAAATTAGGCACACAAAAAATGAAAATGCACTAAATGCAGCAATCACAGAACCGGCACTATTTGTAAGGTTAAGAGTTCATTCCCGTGCCAGACCACTTTAAATCAAGTCAGTTCCTAAGCTTTGATATATACATTTAAAGTTACCTTGAAGAACTCTTTAAGAATATAAAATTAAAACTAAATGGTTTTAATATAGTTTTAAAATTTAGTCTTGAAGACCCTATTAGAATGGTCCCTTTTTGGCTAGAAGCTGCCTCATTGTTGTTCTAAGACAATCTTGAAGACCATTTGGTTTTATTCGAAAATTTATTGTATAATTTTAAAGTGACCTTGGAGATCATGATAAAAGCATTAGTGTTACTTGGGTGGCGAGCATGCAGGACGTGCATGCACGCAGGCGCAAAATTTTAGGGGCGCAAAATCGACGGTCATTCAGTATTCTTTATTACAAATTTAATAAAAAAATAAAATTTTCTCGTATTTTATCATTTCAACATATCTACAAATTTTACCAAGCGTTTGCCTTAATAGCACAAATGTGTTCTCTCCGTACCCTGTTGGACACTATTCTCATATGAAAGTAAGGATGAACCTGTAGCAGATCCAAAGCAAAAATTTAAAATCGATTTTTGTTTTCTAATTTTAGATACAACCATTCAGTCTTTACAAAGGCGGTTTAAGGGTATAAATAAATTTCAAAATATATTTGGGTTCTTATGTAATTTTGAATCTGACGTAATTAAAGAATCATGTATACATTTAGATACTGCATTGCAAGTTGAGATTAATGGAGTAATATCTAAAGACATTGACGGCTTGGATTTACATAATGAAATTTCAACATATAAAATTCTTAATCCTTAAAATTCTACTGATTCATCCTTTCCCATAGACATTTTAAATTATATAAGTAAAAAAATCTACAGTCTCTTTTTCCAAATTTATTTATAGTCTTAAGGATATACCTTACATTACCCATTTCAGTAGCTTCAGGTGAAAGAAGTTTTTCTAAGTTAAAACTAATAATGAATTATTTAAGGACATCTATGCGTCAAGAACGCCTATCAGATTTGGCCATTATTTCGATTGAAAATAATATTTCTGAGGTTCTTGATCATAATCAGATGATCAACGAGCTTGCAGCCGTGAAAGGCAGACCTGTTTTGTTTTAGGTGTGTCATTCCTTTTTTGTTTTTTAATTACAAAAATAGTAATTTTTAATTTTTGAAACGTTTATTCTTTTTATCATTAAAATATTTCTGTTACCTACCATCTAAGTACTAGGTATAATATTGTTTTGTGTGTTTTTGTTATTGTTTATTTTATTTACGTTAATTACTTTTAGTTCCTATTATTTGTTACGTTTCATAAATAGTCAAGTAAATAATCGTAATGATATATTGATTATACGTACTGTTTATATCGTTTTTTGTTTCTTTAGGGTATATTTTACTTTTGATATACTTACCAAATATGTTTTGTGATTTTGTTTGTTCTGGTAATTTAATAAATCTTTTTTCTAATAATTATTTATCAGTTTTGTTAATTTCAAATCATTGCCAGTTTTTCGAGAATTATATTAAAAAAAAAATAGGACCATTTTTTTAACTAGGGGCGCACCAAAGAAACTTGCACGTAGGCGCCAGACACCCCAGGAACGGACCTGCTAATTGCAAACACTTACTTAGGATAACCGTATTATTATGTATAACTTTTAGATTAGCTTGTCAACTAAGTAACGAATGCTTTCAGGTCGTCTCGATTTTTTGCGTTTGTGATATTTTAAATTGAAATAATTCAAAACTAAGAATAAAAAAAAAGTCGCGAGTAGCACAGTACACGTGACAGAAGTGACTACTTCTTTATCGAGTCTCAATTTATTTTACTTATTTGAGCCGGTTCCGATACGTTATAATAAATTTTAATAGATTTGGTTAGTTTTGGTTAGTCGTCTTATCAACTTTCGGTTAGTTTCACTTAGTCTCGACGTAATTTACTTATTGAGCGGGTTCCGAAACGTTACAATCAAATTTAATAGATTTGGTTAGTTTGGGTTAGCCGCGGATTCAACTTTCGATTAGTTTGACTTAGTCTCACCTTATTTCAGTAATTTAAACCGATTCCGATACGGTATAATCAATTTTAATAGATTTGGTTAGTTTGGGTTAGCCATCGATTCAACTTTTGATTAGTTTCACTTAGTCTCATCTTATTTCAGTCATTTAAACCCGTTCCTATACGTTATAATCAATTTTAATACATTTTGTTACTTTGGGTTAGTCGTCGATTCAACTATCGGATAATTTCACTTAGTCTCAACTTATTTTGCTTATTTGAGCGGGTTCCGATACGTTGTAATCAAATTTAATAGATTTGGTTAGTTTGGGTTAGCCGTCGATTCAACTGTCGATTAGTTTCACTTAGTCTCACCTTATTTTAGTTATTTAAACCGGTTCCGATACGTTATAATCAATTTTAATAGATTTGGTTAGATTGGGTTAGTCGTCGATTCAACTTTCGAATAATTTCACTTAGTCTCAACTTATTTTAGTTATCTAAACCGGTTCCGAAACGTTATAATCAATTTTTACTCTCATGAAACCAAAGAAGTATTCAGTTCAAAAATTATAAAGAAATCTCCTTAGTTCGTCTCTGATAAAGTAGCCATATTGTTCCTACACTTATGCCAGGCGTACCGATACCGTTTTCTATTGTATTATTCAAACGGTGATAGCGCCTCCTTTTATTTTATATCTCGATGGTTTATTATTATCGTGAATATCTGAAAAATCGCCAAATGTCAATCCACTGTCAAGGATAGCAACAAACGCCCGCCTTTTGTTATGAGTTTTTGTGATATCGCCACTCACAAAGAAAGAAGAAGTTGCCACTGCGATTTAACTCGCCGAAATCGCGTATTTCACCGTTCTCCACAACAAATAACACAATACGTAGGTTATCCCGACTTCTGATCTGTAAACGACTAGTTTTTAGTAGCACGTTTTATTTCGCCAATACACCTTCGCCAGTACAGTTATCATAATTACATAACGCCATGAGTCGACTCTGCTATCGTACAATAACTATATCTACGCCTTATTTCTAATCTATCTATATACCCCGTATTATATAACACCGATTCGATTCTACTGCTGCGCCATTCGTTTTCCAGGGTTGTCACGTCCTCGCCTATTTGAACGTCGCACGTTGCCTCTCCAAAATGTGCTTGTTACAATATCATTCGACCTGGGATTGGCAGTGTCACGTATGACATATTTTTCCCTGATGCCGGGCATACACATTTGGGCAAGTTTGGCAAACCTCGGCCAACACGAATGTGTGTGAGGTCTGTTTGTCGGGGTTGGCAAAGTTTGCCGGTGTTCGGCAAACTTTGACAAATCAAAGGGATTCGAGCATTTTGGCGATACGTCAATTATGTGGTTGCCATAATTGTACACAAATGATTCGTCAAATGTTTCGACAAATGTTTCGGCAAATATATTGGCCAATGTGTATGTCCGGCTTAATAGAATCACATATTCGTTATGGTATTCCATTCTGGGGGTGCTGTTCAGAATACTTATTCCACTCGGTATTCTTATTACAGAAAAGGGCACTGCGTTCAATGTCTTGTGCTAAAATGCGTCAGTCTTGTAAGCCTCTGTTCCTAAAGCACTCTATTCTAACCTTACATTGTATTTTCATTTTAGAGACTCTATGCCTTGTGCACAAAGAGTTCAGAGGGGAACTGTATTCTTCTCAGGCCTATAATACACGCCAGACTTTTATACTACCTTTGCCAATACCATGATCAGATAAAGTAAAAAAGTCGATGGTATATAGTGGCAAGAAACTATTTAATCATCTCCCCTTATCATTAAGAAAACACAATTGTACAAAAAAAATCAGAAAAGCAGTTAAGAAACTATTGTTAACTAAGGCATATTATTCATTACAAGAATATTTTGATGACTATTTCAATTAAGTAATCCTAATTGAATTTGAGTACTTTTACTTCTTCTTTTTTTGTCCGGACCCTTGTACTATTTTGTTCAATATGTTTTATATACTGTATTAATTTAAATTAAGTAGTTTTATTTTATTGTTTTTCTTATATGTGTGAGAGAATTGAATGTGCTTTGTTTATTGATATACTTTAGAATGTAAGATTTAAGGCTTTGTACACAACACATTTTTGTTAGATGTAAATAAAGCTACTTCCTGACTTTTGACTTTGACTTTATATATATATATATATATATATTACTACAGGGAATCTGTTTCTCAATTTCTTTCAATTAATAAATATTCTGGGGAAGCTCAAATCGAAGCGGAACTCCACATAGGAAGCTAGAGCGTCACTCGGCCGGGCCGAGTCTACGCGGCTCCCTACTGGATCACTCCGAGCCTAAAGGCCAATGCGCCGCCCCGGGCGACGCACGTGCGCGCTGACGTCAGTTCAATTACATTAAAACTAAAATCGTAATCTATTCGTCAGAATGTCGACCATTTATTCAAAAAAATATATTACCTATCTATAAGTCAGTACGTCGATGGTCTTTATTTGTGCTTGCTTATCTAAGCGTTGCGCTGGTTGCCGCAAACCAGGGGCTAAACTCTACCGACGGAATCTAAAATAACCGTCTAATTTGACCAAGAGAAATACTGATATACTTTTACTCACTCAATAAAAACCAATTTCAAGGTCTGGGAATAATCCTTGAATGCATGAAGTCCATTCGTTGAAATAAGTCAAGACAATAATGTACACAGTGGTTGAGCTTTGACAAGTGTTGTCAAAGGATTGAGCGGTCACCTTTTAGTAATCCAATTATATAAGATATATAAGGATACTTAAAAGCTGTGAAGGTTTCATAATGAAATTATCATGACGTATGATTAATAGAGTATTTCCCTTGTTACTCCTAACGTTGTTGCCAATCGTGGCAACTTGGCGGAATATCCTACGATTATCATACTGGAATATCGTGAGCAACGATCGGAACCATATTTACAGTCCAAGAATATAAAAATTACTTAGTTGGCTACGTAGATATATGAACTGATCCATGAAGGTGTCGTCTCCTGCAATCGAAAACGTTGTGGAAACTTGTAAGGAAAATATGTAAATTAAAATGCCAAGTTTCTTTTCAAACATCTAATTCCGGTACATAAATCTTACTAAAATGG
>JAEQML010079803.1:0-11842 GCA_016904865.1 Pissodes strobi | reverse complement strand
TATATGCACTTATTCTTAAGCTTTTTGATTGCATATAATCCGGTCTTTTAGTGGGCAAGTTTCTTTGCTCTATTCGTTTTGTTCCAACTGACTAGAAAGTCGTACGTCATAATTATTATGACGTACGATTTTCAACAGTAAAGTTGACAATTATTACACTCACAGGCAAGATAATTGATCCACACAATATTTCAATGGATTTTGTATAATTGTTTCATTTTATTTCCAGTTTTTATATATTGTAAGTTAATTGTAGATAAATTTAACAAAAATCTCGCACAGGTGCGAGATTTTAAGAGATTTAAGAATAGGTAAATACAGGCTGAAACAAGAACTGTTTTTTGACCCAAACTTTAAAATACTCTGTAAAGTGTTTTAAAGTTTGAGAGTGTAAATATCAATCTTTTTATTTTGTCATTTAATTAGCAAGTGACATCTAGTTTTAACATTTTAATTTTTGGTTCATTCTAACACTTAAATTTTTGTAGCAGATACGATTTTTTTAAAAGAAACAAACTTGTTTAAGAATATTGTATTAATTTCCAAACCTAACAAAAACTTGACGCTGAAATTACGAGAATGGCGTGAATTAAATAAAAACCACCTTAAAAAATATCAGAGACCTCAGTAACGGGTGTTTCCCCCACAAACACGAATGACAGCTGTAATAGGCCTTGGCATACCTTTATCAAGGTTTTACATAATGCCCAGAATATGCAATCATAGTGTATCGAGGACCATTCGATAGAAGGCACGCATTTTGTTACGAATAAAAGAAACTCCTAAGGAAGACCGAGAAGAAGAAGTGTTCAAGAGAGAAACAGGCCTCTTTTATATGTGTCTTAGAAAAAACTATAGAAAAACAAGTTAGACAACTGTAAGATGAAGTGTTTATCGGAATTTTGTCTACAAAAATCAGCAACATACCATATGCTCCACCTGCAGTAAAAACGTCAGTGGTGAAAGTAGCGAGCATACGAAGACACGGTATAAATAAATATATTAGTACTCTGCTATAGATATTGTTACGTTTTTCCCATGGGTTCTGAAAGAAATTACAACTTTTACTATCTCAAACTAATAGTCTCTTTATTCTCTACCACTGTATACAATTGAACACACTAAACTACTCTTATAACTTTACAACTAATAGCTCTTTACAATTTAACACTCAATGATTAACTAACTAAAACTTGCCGCTATCCGCTATTTATATACAACCTAAAATCTATCACGAATACTCGGGAAGAAGTCAGGCCACTCTATATGATTCTCGACCAAGGCATCTAGAGAATTCCACAGATCTTCGCGGCCGGCGATGACTCATACACAGACGCGGCAAGGCCAGTTCTATGGTAGTACAAAAACATTCGGATGGTTGCTAGCCGTGACATTGCGTCCCTGTTAAACCTGATCGTCCCGTTCAGCTACTTCATGTCCGTGATATGCTTTGAGCCTGTCGAGATGGACAACTTTCAGTTTGCTTCTGGGGCTACGTTAAATTCTTATACTACGTCATTAATTCTTTTGATGACTGTATAAGGCATCGAGCCAGCCCACATGGTCTAACTTCTAGTGGCTCCTGGAATATCTGTGCTCGATAGTCCCTTTTGAAATGTCCAGTTTTGCCACATCTATAGCACTGATTTATAGCATTACGGTTATATGGCCTAACTTCTAGTGGCTTCCGGAATCTCCCCGTAGCCTGAAGAACTTCGGTTAATTTCTACAAAATACCGTTCATCTCAGATAGCTCACAACTGTTCGCCAGCTTTTCTTCCTGGATGGATACGTCCCTGATTGCTGGCTTAGAGATGTTACAGGCCGCCTCAATGTCTAGGGCTTTACCCAAAACTTGACGGCTGTTATCAAATTTAGCTAGACGTAGCATTTTCTGAGTTTCTGGATCTCTGATACCATCCACGAAATATTAGGCAGCAAGTTCCTCTTGAAATTCTTCTGTTGCTATCATGTAAACCAACTGAATGAGACTCTAACGTCTGCCTCAAACCGGACTCTACCCGGACTTTACTTGTGCCTGATACAGTTGTCTTCTGTGTTGGTCTCCAAATCGTCTCTCCAGGACAGCTACAAGTATGTCATATTAATTTGTTGGCTGATGGGAACGGTCTGCAGTAGTTCCAGGGCAGATCCACTAAGCGCCACCACTAGTGATGTAGCCATTTCTTCATTATTCCAACCGTTGGCAACAGCAGCGGCTTCAAATTGTCTTTTGTACATTGTCCAAGATGTTTGACCGTCATACGTTAGAGGTTTTATATTCTGTCCTGTGGTGAATACCCTCTCGGTGGGTCCTTGATTTTTTTAGTCTGGTAATTTCTGCTTGAAAATTCTTCACTTCTTTCCAACTTCTTTTTGTATATTGTCTACTTCTTTTTCAAATTTCTCATTTTGATTGTCCACTATTTTCTGTAATTTTCCTTGCTCGCCTACAACTACATGAAGAATCAATTTCTGAAGCTGTTCCTGTTCTGCTTGCCTTCTACGTTCATCCTGTTCCCGTTCCGCTTGCCTTTTATCTCCTCGATCTTGAAACATTTTCTAAAGCCGGTCCTGTTCTCTTTGCCTCTTGTCTTCTTGGTCTTGTAAAATGTTCTGAAGCCGATCTTCTTCTATTTGCCTTTTATCTTCTTGGTATTGTAAAATTTTCTGAAGCCGATCCTATTTTATTTGCCTTTTATCTTCTTGGTCTTGTAAAATTTTCTGAAGCCGGTCCTGTTCTGTTTGCCTCTCAGCATTTAGATTTTCCATGAAATCGGCCAATATTGTATTTATTTGCTCTATTTCTGCGGTTAGGCAATCGGCCAACATTGTATTTATTTGCTCTATTTCTGCGGTTTGTTGCCTCGTATTCACCTTAGAATGTTATAAAATGTTTACAGAATCCACCAATCAAAACGTTCTTTGGTATTTTCTTCATACATCTCTGAAGTGATAACTACTCACACACTTTTTGAGTCTTGCTTTCTGTTTTTAAATCAAATTTCTTTTAAATAAAGTTCGAACTTATCTCAATGTAATTTCCCGCCCATGAGCCAATGTAATTTCCCGCCCATGAGCAGAATTGTCATCGAAATCGACATATGTCTAATTGAATATCTGAAATTAAGGTGACATTCAAAACCCGCAAAGGGTCAAGTCTCCAAAGATGTAACAGCTCAGACTCCATAAAAATTTGAATAATCGGTTATAACAGCCCCCTCTTTCTGTGTGATTTGTGATGTAATTTTTATTTGATTTTAATTTCAATGTTTAACCTAAGTGGTGTCCAAGAGTTTGATTGTTTGACTGGACTGTGCTGGTTCCTGACAAAGTGAGTAGGTACACAACCTAACATTTTTTTTTTAAGCTTTTACTTGCATTTCAACAAATTTCTTAACAATCTATCGAATATGAAAAACAAGATTGTTTCCTTGCTTTCAGGGAGCACTCTGATGGCCTAGGGCCGAAAGCGCTCTGCATTTTATTACTATTAAAGATTTTGCACGAAATACAAAGTTTCAATTCAATTAAGTTACCCACTAGTATGAATACTAGTGTTCTTGTGATCAAATATACCTACATTTATAATAAACATGCTGTTTATACCCGAAAAAATCTATTTCCCGAGAAGGGGTATTCCCACGACATCACTCGTGAGGAAAAGCGAGAGACATCTATGCAGTGCTAGGAACAGAATCAAGCTTATTTGCAAAATAAGAACAATATTAGTCAAACGGCAGCTAGCGGATGGTAGTAAAGCAAAGTGACCAAGGAACAAAGAAAAAAAAACAGATTAAAAAACAAAGCAGAAGAAATTACCCATCAGAACGTGAAGAAGAGTAGGCTAGTATGCATTCACTAGAGCAGAAGATGTTAAATGTATTATTTGCTTAGAATAAGTGGTAATAGAGCAAAGTAGTAATAAAAGCAGTTATTTGAACAGTTATTTCATTAATAAGTCTTATATTGACCATACGAAATTTAATATATTAAATAACACTTTATTTGGAGTGAATGGGAACAAGCGGTCTCTTTCGCAAAGCAGTGGTGGGGCGAAAAGGAGCAATGCGATCATTTTAACTTCATATTAAGCGTAATTTTGAGTCGCATTCAATAAGCATAGTTTCCCCATATTATAAGAAATTAACTTGAAAACAAAGAACTAAAAAGATATGTGCCATATGTTTTAGGTTGTAATCTCTGCTATACCCTCCTCCATTTAATTTGTGTTTCTTAAAAGATTCTTTCTTAAAATTATTAAACTTGACACAACTTAAGGTTGTATATGAAGAAGGAATTAAAAAAAGAAGAAAGCAACTGTAGAGCTATTTTTTTGTAATCAAAAATTAGCAAATTGTTTGAGAGAATTATGAATAATAGCGCCGCCCGGGATTTTTTATATAATTTTGACTTTTATAAAATAGAGAAATTAAAAACAAAACTAGCCGAGGTCAGTGTCAATTAACTTTTTGTACATGATGCCTCCTCCATATGTAATATGAACTGATGGATCTACGATTTTTTTTGTGGATATTCTTAAATATAATTCGATTTGCATATTTTCTGTATATTTTAGATATACTAAATTATCAATTCAAAAATATTTTTTTTCTACATGCTACATGGTTCAAATATGTACTATGAGAATGAGGACCTAATAATGTAATGATTGGCAACTACGTGACTACATTGAATAGAAACATATAATTCCAATTTTTCCTCAGAAATAAAAGATTTTCGTATACAAAGGAAAATGTATTATATTTTCGCTTTGGCGCCACGGAAAAACCACTTCAACATTGTTCCGGCTGCTTCTCTGCCAAATAATGTCTTTAAATGTATCTTTTGCGGGATAGCTGAAATTGTAGGATGGGGTGGAGTTAACTACCTATATTTTACTTGGGGATTATACTAAACAATTAAATACACTAAGCTTTTAGAACCAACCAGATGTCAGTCAGTCCCTTTGTTTCACGTATCTTCGTCAAACTGTGTATTAAAATGTATTTTGCCATGTGGACGGAAAACTTTGTGATACAATAACTTCAGACGTACTAACCTAATTTACATATTTACTTATATGTTTATCTGTCACAAAAAGTGGAAATCTGCTATTGTGGAGGACTTGGAGGAATGGGAATCTACCTCGTCTTATATGTTTCTTCGAGTTTTTTTTAAGTTTTGCAATTATAATATATATCTACTTATACTATTACAACATTTTGTGTTGATATGAAAATATCCAATTTTCTGAAAAAAGTGCTTGGAATACGTCAATTTTGATTGGTTTATACTTTTTTTGTCACTTCCACCATTTTAGAAATATTGGCGTTTGAAATTTGACAGTGTTTATATTTTGATTTACTACTTAATTTTTCCGTCTTAACTTAGAACAACAGGTCGAAGAATCTAAATTTAAAATTTTTGTTACCCGTACTTTCCTTTGTAACTATGACAGTGCTAAACAAAGCAAACTAGCACTCACTAACCATATAACTAAAGCTAACCTGCGCCAAAATATTAGCGGATAAAACTAAAAAAAAATTATATTGCGCAAGGCTTCTATAGGCCAAAATATGTAAACATTGGTTTGCCACTTAACTTATCCGTCTTAACTTAGAACAGCAATTGGAAGAAACTATAATTAGATTTTATGTCATCAGCAATTTCCCTTTTATAAACACTTTCGCGGACACTCATTTTTATTGGTATATGCTTAATGGGACACAGTCGGCATATGCCGCAACCACTATCATGTCCAACCGGACACTGGCGCACACTGAGTTTAAGCTCTCAGGTCTCCCAATGCAATATTGCTGGAAAACTCTTACCCAGTCAAGATTGTTAACAAGTTTCTTTTTCATACAAGCTATGCTGTTCCAGAAAATATTTCTTTACAACCCAGCCAACCCTTGACGTTGGCATCTCAATCTTTACGTCCTTCTGACAACGAACCATTAAATACAGAGAACAGTATCAACAATAGTAACACTCATTTCTCAGTTGTGCCTCATGTTGAAAATCTCACTCCACAGCTTATAAACCTTTTCAAGACAACTGATGTCAAGTTTGTCAAGAGACAGGTAAAGATGGTTTCTAATTTGTATGGCAAGACTAAGACACCTTTGTCAACCAAGGAAAACTGGAATGTAGTTTATAAGATTCCATGTAACGATTGTGATTCAGTTTACGTTGGTCAAACATCAAGAAACCTCAATGGCCGCATTATCTCTCACATAAGTGATTGCAGGAGATTGGTCTCATCGTGTGCCCTTTCGGAGCATCTCATCAAGGAGGGTCACACCATCAACTTTAACAAGGCAACAATTTTGGCGAAAGCTAATAATTACTATAAGAGATTGTTTTTGGAAATGGTTAATATCAATAACATCGAAAATTGCCTGAACAAAAAGAGTGACATCCAAAGCTTAAGTTCAATTTACAGTTACCTTCTTAAACTTCATTAGGATAAATTCCAATCATTATCGGAACAGGAATTGCCTCTTACAATTACCACATAAATGGAATCATTTCCACTGACTGTCTATTTTTCAATATTTCGCGCACCTCGGTTTCTATTCTGTTCTGTTCCTTCGCAGTTCCCTGCAATCACGTCTGTTTTTAGAGCTGTTCCTATCCACCTGTCATCATTAGCAAGGTTGGTTTTCAAAATGTGCCCGTCAACTAATTTTATATTCTGTGTTCATCCTTTTTAAATATTGAATACATTTCACAACCTGAAAATGCCTGATTGACGCCAAATAATATTTATATGTTAAGACTTTTAATTTTTCTATAAGGATGTTCTTTGTTGTTTAGTTCTGTGTAACTCGCATTGGTAAGTTGATAAAACTTAATTTTTTTAATTGTGGTTTTCCACTGCAATGTGTTTTTTATACCTTTTAGTAAGTCCTGATGATGAGGAAGATTGTCCTCGAAAGCTTGACTAAGTAATAACTTGGCCTTTCCTGTTTTTGACCGCATCCCCAAAAGTTTACTGCTTCTATATATATATATATATATATATACTTTTTACCTATCGTCTTAAAATCATCGAAAACCTATAGAGGGGAAAGGAGAGGGGCAATGATTTCCTTACAGAAAAGCGAATAGAAACTTTTTGACGTTCCGAAGCCCAAAAAAAGATATCTTACGGTTGTTCAAAAGCCCACATGTTTTCAAATATACATCAAAGTAACACTGCGAAGCGGTACTGCCATTTTAATTTATAGCTATTAGCACTTTAGTATCTATTTTTAGATTCAAGGTTATTGAACTAATAGTTTCAGGAGAAAATTGTGTTTGTCTTCTTGGGCTATTTATGGTACGCTTAATAAATATTACTAATGAGGTCATTATAGTTGCACTGGATCAACCTTATCTCTTTTTAAATGGAGCAACCTGTGTATTATTATAATTGTTTATTATACGTAACCTTCTATACCGATTTTATATATGATGTCTTACTTATGAAATGAATAGTTTCGAGTTTATAAACAGATGAAAATAGGCTCTTTGGCTGTTTTGTGCCTTTGTAGCAAGAAAACGTTCAGAGATAAAGCAATATTCGTTTCACATTTCTATCTTAACATTTAGAAAATTATTTAATGGTGCTTACTTATCAAAATTTGGGACCTTGGTGGGTACTATCAATCAAGGTATTAAATTTAGTACTCATGGTGCCAATCGTCAGTCAGTGTCATCAGATATGTTGTTAAAAAGAATGACATCATACAGGAAATCTGTTTAGAATCGTACGTATAATACAAAATTATAATAATATACAGGATGTTCTATTAAAAAAGGTGTATGCATAAAACCACACGGCAGAAGTAGAAACTTCGGCAGAGCGATATTGAAAACTATATTAAATTAAAAAAAGTTCACACGCGGTAGAAGTGGAACATTCATAAAACTAAACCATGGGGCCACCCGTCCAAGTACTAACCACGCCCGACGTTGCTTAACTTCAGTGATCAGACAACTACTTTTCACTTTGTACTCTTGGCAAACACGTAAAATTTACTTTCATTTATGATCATCTTCGAAGTGTGTTAGGCAAAATCAGATAATTAATTTATCCTTACTGTATCTAGAACATATTTTATTACAAATGATCCATATATAGTCTGACGGGTACGTGAAGATTCATTCACTTTTCAAATAGATATTTGAAGGTATTTAGGCCGAGTGTCATCGGAATAAAAATTAATATTTGTGTAGTACCTAATTATTGTAATAATGCTATTTTAATTTACTCTTAAAAGATAAGCCGCATACTCATACTCTTAACTCCGAACTTATTCGAAAATATAATAAATGCATTTTATACAGTTATGCGGCTTTGCATGCATGGAGGTTACACTGGTGGCGCAAAATATAAGGAAACACCCGGTACATATACTAATTCGAGAACTTTGCTTAATGTCAACCACCGTGCATATTTCAGAAAATATGTAAAATGCATGTTGCAAAGCACGTCGTTACTAACCCAAACTATGTAATACGTTCGTTGTAACGCCCGAGTTATTTTTAGATCCAAGGTTAAATTCAGAAACATAATAGGCAAATATTTTCCCTTAAAATATCACTTTATTTATATTTGTGTTTTCTCATAGTTATTTCCGTACTCCGTCAAATTATGTAGAAATATCCCGCCAACGCTACTCTATTTGGCATAACTACCAGGTAGGATTTTTGAAGTGAAAACTTCTTTAGGCGCGTTTTGCGTTTTTTTCCTGGGGATTGAATTCAGTAAAGCCGTCAGGCGTCATGCATCACGTGTCACGCTTGGAGCCGTCACGCTCGAATATGTATGGCCTGTTCCCGTATAGGTAGAGGGCTGAAATTTTCAGGGGATGTAGCCGGGGTAAAAAGAAGATCCTGGACGAATACGGGACCCCGTATCACACCCGTTTGGCCAGGGGACGGGGGGAGAAGGAAAAACTTTAAAAAATCATTTCGGGAGAACGGGAAGAGGTACGAGGTCGAAATTTTTATGGTAGGGGCGCCCCATGGGAGGAAACCGGTTTTTCGCCCGTATCTCTGCAACGAAGGCTCGGATCGAAATTCTGACAAACGATAACCCCGTTTGTTGAAGTTTTCACTTCTATCGTCCTAAGCACACACAATTTTTTTTATTTCTGTTTATTTAATTATACTATTTGAGGCCAGTGGGTACGTCGGCGTCGTTTAAATAGGCCTAGGTAGAAATAAATAAGGGCAAGCTGCAATACAGCTTATTTTCCTCGTTTGGATGTGTTAAACACTATACTAAACGCACGGTCTATCAATTCCAGATTTGGCCGCCACATTGAAAAATCCCATGTAATAATGATTTCATGGACTTTTCAAAATATCTCGGACTAAGTGCATTGTAGAGAAAATTTTCAAGTAACCAAAAAAAAACTTAATTCTTTACAAAAATATACATTTATTCTGTAAACTTACCGGTTCCGAAGTTATTTAACATCCAATGCAAACATTGATTGAATTATATATAAGTTAGCGTTATTTAATTTCAAATTGTGACTTATTGTACTCTTCATTGTCCGGCAACAGCACCATAGTAACCGGGGTGGGGCCAAATCACCTGATCATGACTCTTCCCAGCCTCTTCGGCTGTCGATCGTCTTTATTTTTAGTGTATACTGTCTATTGTACTACTTGAAGTGATAAGCGAATGCACGTTAATATTGGGCGGTATAGAATATGGAATATTTTTGGAATCAAAATGTGAAGAAAACCAATTTTATTTAGACGACCTACTTGAAGGATACCAAGGTGACCCAATGCACGAACAATAAAAAAAAATTGTTGGAAAAATACGGGGAAAATATTACAGTAACTAAACTCTCAAACCATCATTTGTTTTCGAGACAGAGGTAAGCAAATTTTAGCGAGAGCATAAATCAGCAAAATGAGCAAAAAAAATCCGCAGCAGAATTCATTTTTGAAGATATAGGAACGAAAGTATATGACAACGAACAATATGAACGATCCGATAATTTTTTAAATGGTATTGAGAAAGATATTCCATACGACTCTTGATTGCCTTATAAAAACCATAATATTGAAAAATAAACGCCGTGACGGACGCTGAAAAAATAAAGACAAAGTGCACTGCTGTTTCGCACGCTATTATATCAGCAAAATGAAAATACAATATCTCTAAGCACAGGAATAATAGGAGACGACAAAATTAATTGTTACAATGCGTACGATGTTGGTTTGTCGATGACAAGAAGTTTAACTGGAAGTAGTTTTGCAGATATTAAATTTCAAAGAAAACAGAGGGTTCTACCAATTGCATCCATAAATTCAGGAATTAAAGTAGGTCAGACGATGATTCCAATTAACCCTACTCTGCTTTTTCAAAGAATTTTCTATGCCAAGAGATCATCTAAACAGTTTCAAGAATAACTTCAATATGAACTGGCTCCTTATCCACTCTCACTTTTTGACAATGTAGGAATGCGAAAAACGAAAAAGTCTGCTCTATATGAGGCGTTTACACCAATCACAGAAAATGCTAATCTTAATGACACTTTATAAGTACATCATTGACGGTGGTTTTCTTATTCACCGAGTGTGGTATCAACAAGAATTTTACTCAGCTGTTTTGGATAAATACATTGAATATATTAAGAAGCATTACCCAAGAAACGCCGTTATAGTATTTGATGGATATCCAGATAAGAACAACGAAAATTCAATCAAAAGTGGTGAACGCTTTCGTCGGATGACAAATTGTCCCACAGCCGAACAGTTTTTGATTAAACAATGAAAATCACTACATCACAAGTTAAATTTCTGGCAAGTGGAAGGAATAAAAGCAGGCTGATTCCAATGCTGTGCATCCGGTTTAAAACTGAAGAAATTGTAGTAAAACAAGCGTTAGAAGATGCTGACACTCTCATAATTAATAGAGCTGTTAATATGTCACACAAATTTGGATCAGTGGTGATAGTAGCTGAGGACATTGATTTACACGTTATACTTACTGGACTGTGTAAATCTGAAAACAACATATACATTTTAAAGCAAGGAAAGGGAAAAGCAGTAGACACACTTTATTCACCCGCTGCATCACGCTTGGACCCGGCTGTGAAAGAAAAATTTTGTTCTTTCATGTATTTAGTGGGGTGCGACATCACTTCAGCAATCTACAGGCAGGGTAAAATGAAATTCCTTAAGGTTTTAAGAAATTAGCCAAGCTTGAAAATCGCCATTTACGGTTTAAAAGACCCAAATGCAACTCCAGAAAGCATAACCAAAGCTGGAATTCAATTCTTATGGCACTTTATGGGGCAAAGAGAGACGACACATCACTACACACCTATAGACACCGATTATTTGCGCAATCTATAACAAAGAGCTTATTTAATCTTTCATCTCTTCATCCAACCGAAGATGCAGCTCGTATGTACCTAGTTCGTACCTATCTACAAGTCCAAATGGCAATCACCCGCTGACTGGGGTTGGAAGCAGTCGCCCAATGGACTTATGCCGATTCCTATGCTGCAATAACCCAAGAGTTATTGAAGATGATTTCTTGTAAATGTAGGAAAGGTTGCAACGCACCCTGTAATTGCCGAAAAGTAGGATTACACTGTTCAGTAGTGTGTGGTTCGTGCCAGGGAAGAGCGTGTTCAAATTCTGACACTATTATAGAAGATCCAGAGGACGATGAACCAATCGATTCTCGATTAGAAGTATTAATGACCGGTGAAAATGTCGAAGAAACAGACAATGAACAAGAACCGGCCGTACAGTTTGATGAAGAAAACATTGATGAGCCAATTGATCAACCGTCTACGTCAAAAACACCGAATGTGAA
>MU196844.1:211-11843 GCA_016904865.1 Pissodes strobi | reverse complement strand
CAATATCAACGGCTTTTCTCAAATCTTGGCAAACAAATTGTGTTTTTGCAGATTAACTATATAACGCCAGAAATTGTCACAGTAGGAGACTTCAACGTACATAATATCTACTAATTGAAACCCTACAATAAAAACGATGATGAAGGACGAGAAGTCGAGACCTTTGCTATTAATCACAGACTTACTCAGCTGGTTGACGAACCTACCAGAATCGCAGAGCGTTAAAGAGACTTTGCTAGCCTCCTGGATCCATTCTTAACAACTAATCCTGACCTCTGTAACTAACTGTAACCGTTCAACCTCCAGGTTTGGCACTACAACACTACAAATCTGTAAAGTGGCTTGACCTTCGCGAGTTCTATTTCTCTTTTCCTTGGAAAAATGGCTACATTAGGAATCGAAACACTTAATCTGTTGATGAGATAACTCAAGTTATCCTAGCTGGTATAGAAGCTTTCATTCAATTTCTATTAAATGTATCTCAAACAGTAAACCATTGTTTAGGAATAAATGCTAAAAATGCCGCCTATCGCAAATGGTGCCGAATTGCGTCAGCGAAAATCGATATATATTCATCATGATTATAAGCCAGTGTAAGCGAACCACTGACGAAAGCAAGGAGGGATATAACGAGCAGATCAAGAACAAGCTTTTAACTATCATAACGGATCAAGATCCTTTTGGTCAGTTGCCAAAGCCAAATCAGGGCTTCTTAAAGACGTCAATCCCACCACTGACCAAAGACGATGGCTCAATTGCGGAAACGGCCAAAGAAAAAGCGAACATTTTAGCCAAAATATTTGCATCAAATTCCATCTTAGGTCCTAAACGAAAAACTCCACCAACTATCTCGAGAGGGAATTCCTCAATGCCAGGTCTGGCATTTTGCCAACGCGAAGTGAATCGAAAACTCACACTCATCAACACACGATTCAGTTGCGAACACCTAGGATGATGTCGCTGTTACGGGACTCCCTTTTCGGGAGGACTGCCTCCCTCTGGAATAAACTTCTTCGTCATAACTGTACACGCACCGCTCGTTGAGTTGTATAGATTTTTCCTTGTGTATATGTGTCAAACGTTAACAAAAGATAATTTTACTATTAGTGTCTTTGAAAACAATGAAACTTTGTGCTTACGTTTTTTTTTTAAATCTTATCGCTAACGAGGCTTCAAAAAATTACACACAAAATAGACACGCTGTGTATATAGATCTAGTTCCTCATTAACAAAGAAACGTACCGTTTGAAGTTTTAACTTGAGCTTGAAATCATTAGATAAACTATTCATAACTTCTCAAAGATATTGAAAACTATCATGACATATTTTAGTATGAAAGATTGCATGAACCAATTAACCGACAACTTGGTTCAATGCGAAGTGCCTTAAAGGCAAACTCCCCTCTGGCAACAAGTTCAGACCTCGGTTCATCTAGTGACAAACATTACTTTACCTAATTAAATCTTCACTCGGCACTCAGTGCCATATGTACGTTCAACGGAAAAGGCCCCTGAAGGTTCATGCATTAAAAGTTGTCAGTTAAAAGTAAACAATTGTTACTTACTTGTAAACAATTATCATATCACTTACATAAATTCAGTATAAAGAAGGTAAACAAACTTTATTTACTCTATATAAGTCATTCTAAAAAACTACCCGTCACCCTCAACCCCTCCTCAACAAAGAAACACATGAATCATGCTCTCATTTATATACCGAATCTTCAATGTACGCACGTTAATCACAATCAGAGAGCGGGTCGTTACACCTCGGTTGTGAATGTAGGCGCCATTCCTCATACTGTGACACGTGGTCGAAGTGCCGTTTAAATCTCCAACAGCTACTTTTCCAACCCCTCAAATAGAATAGAATAGAATTTATTCATATTATGGAAGTTATAATGAAGTTAAAAAAAAACTTAAAAAACTTCTTACACACGTCAGAACAATATAATATTAAATTAAAATAGATACCTATATATATGTAACATTAAAACTAGTATAAAAGTCCATAAAGTTAAACGCACACACATCGCTCGTCGAGCGCCATAGGATCTTCCTTTAGTGTGTGTGCCACTGCCATAAAAAAGATACATACATACATACGATTATTCATTCACACACACATACATACACATTTATAAAATTTAAAATCTCAAGATATAAAACTCCATTAAAATAGGAAAAAACCATGAGTTCAAAATAATTGGACAAACAAGACATTTCGAAAATCAGGTTCAGGGTGTTCACCCATAATGTCCCCCCCTTTAACTTTGTTAATTTTTAAGCTACAAAAAAAAAACAAAATGTAGGGTTTTTAATGTAGTTTTTGCACACGTAAAGGAAAAAACAAAAAATTGTACAGTATACAGGGTAGATCAAAAAGAAAATTTTTTTTTAAATCTAGCCCCCATTTTTTATTCGATTTTTCGATTCTACGTAAAATTCTAAGGATTTTTAATATAACACACTATATGCCTATTCCTAATACTTTAAGAGTTATTGACAGTTGAATTCGCTATTTTGTTTGTTCTTTAATTTTTTTATGGCACCAGCCACCTAAGAATATAACTTTTTGTTTAGCTTTTGAAGTCATTGAGGTGAAAATATTGAGTTTCCTCAATTCGACCTTATTGCTTTGAGTAGTGATTTTGTATCTTCTGTTTTAAAAATGATTAAAGAATTATTATTATAATTAAAAAATAGCGACTTCAACTGTCAATAACTAATAGGCATATAGTGTGTTATATTAAAAATTAATAGAATATTAGGTAGAATCGAAAAATCGAATAAAAAATGGGGGCTAGATTTAAAAAAATGGTTCTTTTTGATCTACCCTGTATACTATACAATTTTTTGTTTACGTGTGCAAAAACTACATAAAAAACCCTACAATTCTGTTTTTCATTTTTTTTGTAGCTTAAAAATTAACAAAGTTAAAGGGGGGGGGGGGGGGGGACATTATGTGTGAACACCCTGTACAGCTATTTAAATTTTCATACATTTCGTCAAGTGAAAAGAAAGCATTCCGCAAAAGAAATTTTTTTAAATGAGTCTTAAGTTGTTTAGTTGGCAGAAGCCTAACGCAATCTGGAAGTAAGTTGAATAGTCTTATTCCATGGTACCTAACACCCGTCTGACTCCTTGTCAGTCTAGTATAAGTGGTCAATAGGTTGTGTCTGTGCCTGGTTGCATGGTCATGTTGTTGTACATGTGAGCCATATTGATGATTATGGTTTTTAATACACATTATACACTCTAAAGGATATAAGCATGGTAATGTTAGAATACCCAGCTGAATGAAAACATGCTTTGTCTCATAGCTGTAGCCCAAACCTCTGACCACCCTGATAGCTCTGCGCTGGAGACCAAACAAGCGATGACAGATAGGTGAATGATCCCACGTCACAACAGCATAACTAAGCCTTGAATGGAACAGAGCAAAATATGCCATTCTTAGTATGTGTGTAGTAAGTTTGTCCGCTAATTGTCTAAGGGCAAATATACTTCCACATAGCAATCTTCTCATAGTCTCACCATGTTTGTCCCATCTCATCCCAGGATCGAGAGTCACACCCAGATATTTAATGGATTGAGGATTAGACTGGAGCCCTCCAAGGTCGCGGGTAGACGACACCATGATTTCAGTTTTAGATCTGTTTAAGGCCAGTCGATTTCCAGCAAACCATTCCTCTGTCTTCAACTGCGCCCCAGTAATGCTCTGTCTCAGATTCTCCAGGTATTCATCAGCCACATAAATCACAGTATCATCGGCATAGTAGGTGCTTTTGGTAGTATCAAGTATCAAAAAGATGAGGAAGAGGATGGGGCCAATAACACTGATTGTTTTCGATTGCAAAGATATGATGCAATCAGTTTTAGACATGGCTGGCCAAAACCCAGTTTTTCCATTTTAGCAAGATGTAGATCATGAGGGACACAGTCAAATGCTTTACTCAAGTCGCAGAAGATGGCCGCTGAATAGAGATCCTCTTCAAAATACTGTAGTGTGTACTCGATATATTTCAATATGGCATCTGTAGTGCTTAGATTTTGTAAGAAACCAAAACGGTTCTTGTTAATGACATTATTTGCTTCTAGATATTCACATAGTTGAATTTTTATGGCTTTCTCGTAGATCTTGGAGACTACAGGCAGTATTGATATAGGCCTGTAATTTGATACATCTTCTCTATTTCCTTTTTTGTAGATCGGTGTTATCGATGCAACCTTAAGTGAACCAGGAAATACCCTTTCTCGAATACACTGGTTAAGGATTTTGGTGAGAGGAATGATTATTATGTTTTTACAGATTTTAATAGTGGTGCATTTAAGCCATAGATGTCTCTGCTATTCTTGTCTTTTATAGAACTCAGAATATCGCGCACTTCATTAAAAGTGACCTCCCTCAGCTGAATTGGTAACTGGCCCCCATGCTGTACAGAGGTCAGAGGATCATGATTAGAATCAGGTAGATCAGAAACAACCATGTTTGCAACGTTGACAAAGTAGGAGTAAAATTCATTAGGAGTTAAGTTAGATTTATTTGGTTCTGTTTTGTTTTTATTTATGAGACCCCATAGTGTTTTTGTACTGGCATTTTTGATAAAGTTATCGTTTGCTATTTTTTTTTTGTATTATTATTTCAGTTTTATATTTCAGCCTATATTTATTTCTTATCTTGCGATTTTCTTCTGTGTTATGCATTTTACAGTATTCATTTAGAAAGTGAAGTCTGTCACGCATGTTTCTTTGTTCTTCTGTAAACCAAAGCACTCTCAATGAGCTATGCTTAGAGACTATATGTTTCTCCGGGAAAGCATTTTGATAAGCTGAGGTTAGGCTTCCAAGAAAGATATCCATCCCATCGCAGGCACTGAGCACACCACTGTCTGTAAAATCCCAGTTGGTGTCATTAACCAGATTAAAAAATGTATTTTTGCCTACTTTTGTAATAGGACGACAAATCTTAGTGGTATTCCCAATCTCCCGCGCTGGACGTTGAATCCTCATGACCTGACACAGGTGGTCGGACAGTAGTGCATCGATGTTAGTGGTTTCACAATAATTAAAACCAAAATTTATAAAGATATTGTCAATGCAATTTGAACACCGTGTATTTTCAAATATTGTTTGTCTAAATCCATACGTAGCGAGGAGGTGTATTAGTGTAATAGTATGAGGATTATTCGTGTTAAATTGTACGTTAAAGTCTCCACTTATAATTATATTATTTAAAGTTTTAAAAGAGGATAATATATTATCTAGGTGTTCAGTAAAGATAGTAAAGTCACCTTGGGGAGCACGGTAAATATTAATAACAATTATATTTGGTATATCAATTCTTACAGCTGATACTTCAATATCTCTCTCACTAGAAATAAAATTCCAACAATTACAAGTGAGTGTGTCCCTAATCAATATGATAGAACCACCATGGGTGAGTACACTTCTGGAAAAACTGGCTCCAAGAGTATACCCATCCAAGGTGAAATTTTGTACCTCTGAACTCGTCATCCATTGTTCACTAACACAGATGACATCAGGACTCCTACTCCTAGTACCAAAGTTTGTTATCAGGAATGCTTCCATTTCACTTATCTTATTCCTAATACTTTGCACATTTATGTGGATTAAACAAAGTAAAGAATTTTTACACTCTTTGACGTATGTTTTTAATTTTGTCTGACTAGTAGAATCTAATTTATTATTTAGTAAAGACATTTGACCATAGTTCTTTTGACGACGAAAGTCATATCTGTATGTATCAAAGTGCATACATGGTGGGAATACCGTCTCGATATCCGCTGATGTGAAAAGGGTCGTGCAAGGGCGCATATATAAATTTTCCCAGGGGGGGGGGGGGAAATTCGAATTTTTTTTTCCCCCAAATTTTATAATTTCCTTCGTTTTTCTTTTTTTTTTTTTTTAATTTTTTCTTTGCCCCCCCCCCCCCCCTGCCCCCCTTATATACGCCCTTGCGTCGTAGCGAAGATATGTTCAATACTCGCATGGTGGAAATGTCTTTTCGACGCTATTCTAACTCCAGTACACATAACAAGTGTGTCTTCATTTCTTGCGCAATAAAAATTTCAAGATATTTTTCACAAGCGCCGTTTTAATTCCTGTAGTTACACCTAACATAAAGGGTTCGTCAAAAGTTTTTCTTTCAAATAAAATAAGTCTTTAAACCCAATTTATAGCCGTTGAGACCTACAAGTTTAATTTCCGCAGTTTCTCTAAAATTATTTGGAGAAATCATCATTGTTTCTTTCCCGATATTTTGGTGAACGCAATTTAAAAGCCAATATATAAGTATAAAATCTTCACCCAGAAAAATCCATCAACGAATGTAAGATAAAAATACAATCTACTTTCCAAAAGTCAAACGGACACACCATCAAAAATTCGTGCCCGCCATCTCCAATAATAAACCAGTGGCAGCTTTTGAGGGTAGGCCGGGTGTACTCAAAAGTTTTGAGAATACAATAAATAATCGCACAATTTTATTGAAAAATACAGTCAATTTATATAAATATCTTCTAAAGCATTCAATATAATAATGCCTGCAAAGATTACCTCTTTGTCGCTGTAATAAACTCAGAGGAAATAAAAGTAATCTAATTTTTTAACTCAAGAACACCGAAAAACGCTAGTTAGACCATAAAGTGTAAATACCAGTGAAGAAGAAAGTGAATAAGAAGCAGTAATAACAAAATGTAAATTATACTGATATCCCAAAGAAGCAATGGTGAAATATAAGACAGAAAATATACAGAAAACATAGAAGAGAAGTGCCATTATGGACAAAAAAAAACTAGTAGGAATTTTTAAGAAAAAGAGTTGCGAATAAATTATAATGACACATATAAATAATATACCAATATACGAATTGTATAGCTTTTATGGCTTAAAAACGAGTGTGATGAGCTAGGGGAGCTAAATAGAAGACATGATAGTCTTGCACTCCACAAAAAACTAAAGCAGACCGCTAGTGTATAGAGGAGACGTAACCCTGATACACTGGTCGATCAAGGTGGTAAGATTATTTTGGAAAATAACGACAAAATGGAGATGTGGGAAAGGTACATAAAAACACTGTTTAATTCCGAGAGAACACAGGAAACGACAAACAGTGATGGTCTATGGGCGGGGCCTTCTATCACCAGAGAGGAAATAGAATACACCATACACAATGCTAAGAATAATAAGGCAGTGGGCCCAGATGAAATCCCTTCCAAACTGTCTTAAACTTATAGACGAACGAAATATTGACGCTTTGCATGGACTATTCAATAAGATTTACGATACTGGCACCGATCCTGAACAATGGCTGTCTTCAGTTTTCATACCCTTAACAATGAAAAACAACACAAGAACATGTGAAGATCATAGGCTTATTAGCCTTATGAGCCATGCTCTCAAAATATTTCTGAAGATAATCCAAAGGAGAATTTTTAGTAAGTGTGTGAGAGTCGTGAGCGAGTCACAATTCGGTTTCAGGCAGGGGCTGGGTACAAGAGAGGCGATAGTTGCACCGCAAGTTCTGATCTAAAATTGCTATGACCAGCGTAAAGATGTATGCCTGTGCTTTATAGACTATGAAAAAGCATTTGATAAAGTTCAACATCATAGACTAATAGCGCAGCTTAGAAAACTGGATCTGGATGAAAAAGATATCAGATGCATAAAAAATCTGTACTGGCGCAAAATGCAAAAGTAAGGGTCGGAAATGAAGTAACAAAAGCGCTCCAAATTCAAAAAGCAGTGAGACAGGGATGCGTTCTTTTCCAGCTTTTATTTAACTTTTACTCGGAGGCTATCTTTCAAGAAGCATTCGAGAATGCAGAGATTGGGATCAGAGTTAATGGTGCGTGGATCAATAATATCCGGTATGCTGATGAGGCAGTTCTCATTGCGGATAGCATGGATAAATTACAACAACTCCTTAGCGTAGTGGGCCAACATAGTAAAACCATGGGTTTAAATATAAACACCAAGAAAACTAACTATATCGTAGTAACAAGGGATGAAGACGCTTTTACTAACTCTGGGCTGACGTTTAATGGAAAATCAATAGAACGTGTGGAATGTTTTAAATACCTGGGAACATGGCTATCTAAAAATTGGACATCAGATAAAGAGATAAAATGCCGTGTACAACAGGCTCGCGCAGCATTTACAAAACTGAAAAGGATATTCACGTACACCGACTTTGATCTGGAGCTTAGGTTGAGATTCGTAGACTGCTACATCTGGCCAGTTCTTCTCTATGGAGGTGAGGATTGTACTCTAAAGACAAATAAGATTAACAAATTAGAAGCATTTGAAATGTGGGTGTATCGATATCGCAGAATCCTCCAGATCCCATGGACGGCCAAAGTAAGAAACGAAGAAATTTTAAGAATGATAAACAAAGACCGTCAACTCTTCGACACTATTAGAAAGAGAAAAACAGCTTACTTCGGACGTATTATGCGCCATAAAAAATACAACTTCCTACAACTAATTATCGAGGGATAGATCGAGGGCAGAAGAGGAATTGGGAGAAAGAAGATGTCATGGCTTCGAAATATAAGACAATGGACAGGTTTACATAATATCCAGACACTCATACACTGATACACACGGCTAGAGACAGAGTGGCAATGGAGAATGTGGTCGCTAACATCCATTAATGGATTGCAGATCAAGAAGAATGATGGATATATAGATAAATATAACTACAGTATAGTGTTAATTTGGAACGCACGTAATACTGACGAATATCTGAAATAATACGAGAAATTATAGTAAATAAAGAGGAATATTCAGGTCGTATAAAGAATTTTAAACCCACGTGTTAATGATAAATTGCTTGAGATGAAACTACATACGTTTCATATAAACAATATATACAGGCAGAGAAATAGGCAGTATATGTAGGAAAACAAAACCATAGTGATAGGTACTATAATGATTACCCTATATAAGTATGTTAAAGATAGAGAAACTATATAAGCAACACTAGACTTATGCGAGAATTACGTGAGGTACATGGACTTAAGTAGAGTGATGATTTGATGAATATCATACTGATACCATATTGAGAATACATTTATTTTTATGGTATATATTTTTTATCAGACAACCCAAGTAACGTGTCTTGCAAACATATTATTATTTTATTTTTAAAGTTGCGTGGAATTTGAAAAACATCATATCAGGCTTTGATTCTTTTGCAATTGAAATAAAAATATTCTGCATGCAAGAGATAGGGGTTGGGCGAGAAAAGTCATAGGCGGTAAAAGCTTCTACCATCCTTTTAAATCTGTTTCAAATCGGGAAAACGCAATGCAGTGTTTATATAACGGAAGTCAATTTAGAATCTTTCAATAGAAAAATCTTGGAAAATATGTACAAAAGTTGCGAAATCGTTCTTTGGGCTAAGTATAATATAAATAGAACTATCATATTATGGCCAAAGAATGAGTCACCCGCTAAAAACCCCAGAGCCCGCCTTTTAATTTTAAAAAGTATGGCTCCAATTGTTATACCTTAAATTAAAAACTTAATTTAAATTGATTGATCCGTTTCATAACTTTTTTTTTTTATTTTTGATAACATGATTTGATTTTCAGCGGCTACCCATAAAGTACTCTCATTTGGACTTTGTCATTCGGGCTAAGTCCAAATGAGAATACTTTAAGGGTAGCCGCTAAAAGTACCTTTAGGACTTAAAATTTTATTAAGACAGAGTATTATGGTCTGAGCTAGACTCAACATTGTCCTTATATAGAACACTGATTAAGAAATAAATTAAAAGTCAAAGTGTTCATATAAAATTATGCATTTTTGTTCGTAACTGCATAATTTGAATACAAATTGGTCCATTATACTTGTTAATGCAATGTACTTAATTTTTTCTTAAAGTGCATTTATATACGAGATTGCTACGCTTTTTTTAATTTGGTTGAATATCATTTTTTTTCTTTATTTCATATTATTGCAAAATAATGGTTAAGAGTTTGGCCTATGTCTTCCGATTTAAAATTTGTTAAGGTAAAAGTTTCTTTCACTTCTTCTAACGCTTTTGGTCGTAATTCAGATGAAGTTAGATAAATGGTGCGGTCAGTTAGTTCAATAATGATGCCATGCTTTTGCGCTACTGAACGGCTTGGGTGCTAATTCAAGTATCGTCCTGACAAATGTGGTTAGTTTTGTGTCCCATTCCGTTAAGATTCTGGGAGTTTTTCTTACGAGAGTATTATATAAAAAAAAGATTTTACTATTTCCTTCACTTTTTGAGGTGAATGTAACTTTACTCATAGAAACTTCCATTAAAAAACAACAACTAAAATCAAGCTTTGCCGCTTAATACTCCATTACCAATTGGCCTATAGTGGAGGATATTGGGGAACCCATGCCGCATTTGCTAAATTGTTTATGAAACCAATTTTTGCATTTGACATAATTCGTTGTTAGTGCAAGATTAACCGCTTCGGCAATATTTCTTTTTGAGAGTGTAGTCAAATCTTTTAGTAGGTGCCACTTCTATAGAATACTAAACTTTTGGATACCACCACATCACACGCCAAATGTGTCATCCAAAAGCGTGGGTCGAGGTACCTTGCTTTTGTTTTAATTTTGTTTTAATTAGGATTTTAAACTAAATTATGTGAACCATTTCCTCAAAAATGTGACGTACAGTGTGTGAAATTTAATTGCGACCATTGTCGATTTCACTTGTGTATCTCTAAAAACAAAAAAGTTATAGGGATGAGCCACTTTTGAGAAACACCCGGTATATTGCTGAATTTATTCGTGTCAGGTTTATTAATAATTTATACATTTTCCTTTTTATTTATGTGGCACATTTCACGAAACAAGCAGCTCTTATAATTATTTTCGTATTCCAATATTCTTACATTGGCAAAATCAAACTGATGTACCGTTTTTAAATGGTGATCAACAGTAGCAAAAGACTTTTTACTAATTTGGCAGTCACTTTTAGGTTGGGTTAATCTTTGTTTTAACCATTGTGTTGTCTGGCCGATAAAACATCCCTGATACACCAAACATGACATTTCGTATATTACGTTATTGTTATAAAGAAAAAATTAAGATTACTCAAGTTATATATTTTTATGTTCGGAAAATCTCTAAAGATAGAAACTATCGAGTGCGTCAAACCATCCTCAAACGGGAGCTTTTTGTATTTAATTTGTTGATTTGATTCTTTCGTAGAACCATCATAAAAGTTGGAATTAAATTTAAAAAAAATGTTCAGGGTAACCATTATGTAAAAGAGCTTTTTCAGATTAGTCTGTGATAGACTTTCATGGCAAATATGGGCAACTCTGTTTTTCATCGCAATTATCGTATTGTACTTTTGATTTATGGGATGGTTAGAGCAAAAATTCAATATGTTTTTGTTCTCTTTTGTTCTTATGAGTTTGGCATCTAAAAACGCACACTACAATTACTTTCAAGTTCAATTGTGAATTTTAGATTTTCATTAATGAATTGAATTTATATCATCACTATATCATCAACTGGCAGGGATGTCAAACTGGTGAGAGCAGTTTGATTACGGGCAGTGACGCTCCCGCCATTCCGAGTTGCCACGGGATGTGGCCCGTCAAATCCCATCG
>JAEQML010079800.1:0-11843 GCA_016904865.1 Pissodes strobi | reverse complement strand
TTCGAGCCGGATTTTCATAAATTTAAAAATAAATTTGCTCCAGATCATAAAATTGATCCAGTCGAGCCGGATAACTAAAATTGAGCTAATTAAATTCTCAAGGTCCTTCGAAAAATATTGAATTGAAACATGTAAAAAGGGATATAAAATATTTGATTTGATATAAAATATTTGGTTTGTTGTCGTATTCATGTAGTTAGTTGTTTACTGTAAATTGAATTAGGTATTTACTGTAACTCTTTGTCGCACCATTTATTTGTAAATCGATGGACTTCCTGCAACCATCAGGACTCTAGACACTACCAGGGCTGCTCAAAAAGTGAAAGACTTTCGTGGTAAGTGATACGAAACTCTGTAATTGACTGTTAATAAAAAACTTGTGTACTGTGTTTATTTCCTCATTGATATATTGTTATATATGCACTGTTTATATCTGTTTTTATGTTGTGTTGATATATTGCATTTCTATTGATATTTGTATATTTTCTTTGTACTGTGTGTTTTTAAAAATATTTCATAATGACTTACGAACAGTTAAAAACACAGCGAACCAGTGTCAAAGGTAGAATAACTCGAATAAGTAAGTGGATGCAAGTAAATGCAGACATTGAAAATGAAGTTGATCATTTTATTTTAAGACATAATGGATTAGAACTTGCCTTCAGTAAGTACAATGAAATTCAAGACTCGATTGAGTGTATCGCTGGTTATGAAACGATTGACACTGAAGTTCGTGAGGAGGTGGAACAAACTTGTTATAATTTATTAGTCCAGATACAAAAACGTATTAAGATGTTAACCATACCCGCACAAGTTGTTCCAAGTTCTCAAAGTGTAGCTCATCAGAGCCCCTCTCCCCCTTCTGTAAGATTACCAGAGATAAAGATCAACCCCTATAATGGTAAAATATCTGAATGGCACTCTTTCATTCAATTGTTTGATACATTAATTACAGACAATACCTCACTAAATGACATACAAAAATTTATGTACTTAAAGTCATTTTTGAGAGACGAACCTCTAAAAATCATTGAAAGCTTACATGCAACAAATGATAACTTTGAAGTTGCAATTAACTTATTGAAGGAAAGGTACGAAAACAAATTGACGGTGATTAATGCTCATTTCATCTCACTATTAGAAATAGACTCTGTTATCAAATGTACTGGTCCTAATTTAAGAAAGTTTGTAACTGATCTAAAGAAAAATCTTGATTCAATTGATAATCTTAATTATTCTTACGAACAACTCTGGGAATTTCTCTTAATTTATTTATTTGAGAAAAAATTGGATTTTGGCACTCGTAAAGCCTTCGAGACACAGCGAGATATTAACATGTTGCCAAATCTCACTCAATTTCTAGTAAACCTCAGGCGGTGTTGCCGTCATTCCGTTCAGTACTTAAAGAAGTATTATCCTGTTTGTATGTTAGTAAACTCAAGGCGGTGTTGCCGTCGTTCCCTGTTATACTTTAAAAAAAGTAGTCTCTGTTGTCTGTTGATAAGTCAAGGCGGTGTTTTGCCGTCGTTCTCTTTAATACTGAAATAAGTATTATGTTGTTTGTGTTTCTAAATAGAATAAACCTCAGGCGGTGTTGCCGTCGTTCCTTTTAATTCTCAAAGAATTACCCTTTTGTTTTTCTGTAAATAGATTGTATTTATTTCTCAGTTGGAGTGTTTACTCTTTCTTTCGTTAATGAAGATGGGATCTTCATGGCGGGGGAATATGTTGGGGAAACACCCCAACACGTGTAGAAACTATCGTTTTTCACCGTATAGTTTGGTGAGAACACCCTGTATGTATGTAGAATGAATGAGCCGTAATTAAACACAAAATAGATTTATTTCACCCCGGGTACAATCCAATTTGTACATTTAAATCAGCAAATGTCAAGTTCTTTAATGCTCCTTAGTCCAACCCCAGACGGATGATCCCTTAGTTCGAACCTGTACAGCAGTGCTGTCAATATAAGAGATTCCAATAGAGCCAACTTTCACTAGTAATGGAAAACGTTTGTAATCGTTTTCAAGTTAATGTATTTTTGTCTCCGTCAGAATCAGTCTGTCAAATAAAGAAAGAAAACAGCTTCTACCCTTGTAATTTAAAATGAATTCGGCAAAGCGCCAAATCCCCACTTTTTATTTCATCGTGGCGCCAGCTGGCGACTCGCTCGAAGAAAGAAATTCAAGTTAGTGCACTGCAAACACTCCACGTTGCTGGGTCGGTCGTGCTGCCGAGCTCTAGCAAGTGCCTCTTCGCGCCAAAAGGTCAAATTCCTTTTTGGGCCAATCTCTCTTGTATGCACGAATATTAGAAAATATTTCGTGCACCTCAGTTATCTTTGTCCAAGGTTTGGACAAAGACCTCCTTTGTGCCTCTTAAAAGCAATTCTTCGAAGTTAGAAACGATAGCATCCCCGTTCCCGTTGGAACATAAAATGGCGGAAGGCAGACTGACATTCCTGGTCAAATTCCTGTAAAGCAAGGCAGGTAAAGCAGTCCAAGTGAAAAATAAGGTATGCTGTGTGAACGTTAAGTTGGAGAACGAAATATTAAAAGAAGAAAGATAAAAATTAATTTTTAAATCAAACAATCAAGATTCTTCAGTGGACATTTCTAAATTTAAGAAACCTTCTGTAATTGTAGGTTTATACTTGAACGAATGATGAGTGATTGAAAGTTTTAGTCTAAGTATTGTACATATATATTTTCTATTTAACATAGAAAACACTGTTTATTTATCTCCATTATATTTAAATGCAATTTACACCTGCATTATTAAATTATATCAATACCGAATACATGTTTCAGTTTCTCTCACCACCCTATGTTATACAGTTCATTAAAAGTGGTTAATTAAAATACCACATCCTTCTTTATGGTTTTAAGCAATAATAAAAGAGTTTGTGTATCCCGACCATAAAATTGGCCTCATTCGAGCCGGATTTTCATAAATTTAAAAATAAATTTGCTCCAGATCACATATTGACGAGTGAGTTTATTTTGTTTGTGACTGTTTGCAGCCTATTAAACATGTTTACAGTGTGTTGGTCCATAGGTAATGGATTGCTATTACTTACTTCTGGTTTGTCATTTAGATTGGCGGGAACGTTTCGCGCACTGTCACGGACACTTACACGATTCTTCACTATTGACGGGAATGCTTTCTCGTAATTCTCGTTCCGGGCTTCTGTTCTCCTGGTACCTTGCCATGCAGGACGAGCAGGCGGCGGCGCTGGCTTGAACGTTCTAGTAGTTGTACTTTTTGGCGGCTGGAGCTGATCTACCTTGAAGTTATATACAGGGCATGAAATATCAATGGATCTGTGTGCCTCGCCGCAGTTTGCACACTTTACGGTGTCGCTGGTGCACTCTATAATTTGGTGACTACCTGCACATCTCGAGCATTTCCATGCTCTTTTGCAGTAAGTCCATGCGTGGCCAAGACCTTGGCATCGTTTGCACTGCATGATTGGCCGCGATGCCTTGCGGTGATCCCAGGATATTCTGATTTGCATTAATGTCCTGCATTTTGCGTTTAAGTGCTTAATTGTGATTCCAGCTTCTGTTATCACTAAATAAACGGGGTCTCTTGTCTTTTTCATTTCGTATATATCTTTGATATTCATGCCATACTCCTCAATGAGGGCATTTCTAATCTCCTGGGGCTGAAAACCACCATCTAGGCCCTTCAACACAAATGCATGCGTTCTTGCTGTCTTCTCAGCGTAGGAATGGTATTCCATTTCCTCGCTGTCAAACATGCGCTTGAGATTTACCCAGTCCTTGTTGTCTTTACACCAGACAATCACAGAGTTGCGGGTGTATTTTAGAGTGTAATCCTTTATATTGGATGCCCGCAGGCTAGCCGTAAACTCGTAGTGGTTGTTTTGCCCTCCTTTTATCACAATTGGCGGTGGTGCAGATGGCTTTGCCCGCAGGGGGGTCTTGGGCTTTGGCGCTACTCTTCCCTGACGCGTTTGTCTCGCTGATTGTGTCGAGATTTCGGATGTAGTGTCATCTTCATCGTTGTCGCTTAATATTTCAAAGCGATTGCTCGTCTTTACTGCAGGTTCCCTGTCTACATCGGGTTATACCTGCTTGATGTTTCGCTTGAACTTCATCGTTTTCAACGGTACTTTAAATTGAGCCGGATTTGCTGAGGCGGCATCTCCGACGACTATATCCATGGGCGTGTCCTTTTGGGCTTCTTGGCTTGTGGGCGGATCCTCACCCGCCTTAGTGGGAGGAGCTGTATTACTTGCCGTGGGGTCGACTGATTCCACAGAAGTCGGCTGAAGGTGGTTTTTTGCAGGATGGTGTGATGTCGTAGCGGTCGTTTGAAGGACACTGGCTATGTTTTTTCTGGCTGCTTCGACCAAATCGGTTGTTTTGCTGGGATCATTCATTGCGCTTTCGGTAACTCTTTTCCTTTTGCTATACGTAGGCGAAGACTCACTTTTGCCTTTGGCTAGCGTGATTGTAGGAGTCGGAGACTTCTTTACTCTCTGTCCGCAGTAAATTTTGGCTTCCGCCTTAATTGTGCTTTTGGTTTTGATACGTTTAGGATGCGTATCCGCCAAGTGTTGCTTGCCTTTTTGAAAGGCTTGTTCAAGTTCTTCAGAAGACGCGTCGCGGTCTTTCGCATAGAAATTTTGCCAGTGACGGCATTCACGGCAGTTATACTTATTTGCATTTGCGCTTAGTGCCCGCCCGCTAGTATTCGAAGATCGTTCGGACACTTCGCTGCCCGCCAGGGACATTTCCTGTGCATCACTTTCCGACATTGCCGTTAAAACCCCGGGGGTCCGTCCCCGGTAAACTGAAAACTGTTTAGACTTTTAGTCCACTACCTGAATCCTATGCGAATTCAGGCTAGACCATAAAGAATGTAAGCTCGGTGCTGCTATGCGATTAGTATACACGTAAACGGGTATAGTAGCGCGTGAGGGCTCGACTTTCAGGAGACCCCTCGAATCCTGTCTGCTCTGTACGGCGGCGGTTCAAAGCAGAATCCTGCATAATACTATTTTTGAAGTGAAACTGCTTTAGCGAGGATAAGTCCGAAAAAAAATTAAAATCAAATGAACGAATTATACCATTGCAATTCTCGATCTGATACTTTTTCAAAATAACAACGGTGAAGTTCATAGGTCGGACGATTGTATAGTTCTCCAGGATAACTATCATCCTCCATTAGACATTACTGTGCCCTACACGTCCGATAATACAAATATAACTCTTTTATGCGACGATTATTATAGAGACTTCAAATCAGCGAACTTTAACTTAATTAATGAATATCTGGGAGCCATGTCCTGGGATGCTCTTCTTGCACAAGCTGATCTGGATGACATGGTAAATATATTTTATAATGCTATTTATTCAGCAATCGAAATATTTGTTCCCCTTAAACGAATTTCCTTAGGCAAGTTTCCCAGACGGTTCTCACCAGAGCTTAAGTATTGTATAATTGAAAAAAAGAAGGCACATAAACGCTACAAAAAATCGAAACTTCAGAACGATTATAGTGAATTCTCTGGACTACGCTCGACTTGTAAAAGATTACTGGCTGAATCAAACACAACTTTTATTGTCTTTACGGAAAATTCCTTAACTACTAATCCTAAGCAATTTTGGAATTATGTTAATTCTAAAGTACAAAGTTTCCATATCTGATGTATACTCACATTTAAGCTCCTTAGACATAAACAAAGGACCTGGCCCAGACGGCATACCTCCTTTACTTCTTAAACATTGCAGTTTTGTTCTGGCCCGCCCCTTATATACTATTTTTAACCTATCTGTTGCTGAGGGAATTTTTCCTGAATTTGGAAACTAAGTTACCTAACACCAATTTATAAATCAGGGAAAAAAGACTCAATAACGAATTATCGACCAATTAGCGTATTGAGTGCCATTCCCAAGGTCTTCGAGCATATCATAACTAAGTATTTAAACTCATTACTAAGTTCATTTATTGTTTTTAGACAGTTTGGCTTCCAAACTGGAAAGAATACAGAACTCAACTTGCTGGCTTATGTTGAACTCATTTCTGATGCCTTGGAGAGTGGTGGTCAATTTATACCGACTTCTCCAAGGCGTTTGACAAGGTCAACCATGCTGTTCTTTTGTCTAAGCTGGGGAGTCTGGGAGTTGGTGGTCCATTGCTGTCCTAGATACGAGGTTACTTGACTGGGCGCTCCCAGATCGTTAGATTCAATAATTTTCAGTCCGAGAGCATACGGGTCCCATCTGGAGTTCCCCAAGGGTCTCACTTGAGTCCCCTTCTCTTTAATCTCTTCATCAATGACCTGGGGTCGCATTTTGAGCACAGTCAGTTCCTCCTTTTTGCTGACGATTTAAAACTGTTTATGAAAATATCACTGGAAGATTGCCTAAAGCTCCAGTCTGACTTGGACAGGTTGTTGCGTGGTGCAAAAAAAATTGTATGGAGCTGAATGCTTCAAAGTGTCATTCAATCACTTTCTTCAGGTCAAGGTCGGAAATCGAACAGTCTTATTCAATAGAAAATAATATACTTATCAATGTTTCCGAAATTAAGGATCTTGGTTTGATTATGGACTCAAGGCTCACTTTTGTTCCTCACATCCGGAACTTCGTTACTAAATCTCTTCAGCTCCTTGGGTTCATAAAGCGTATTACTAGATTAAAGAACTATATTGCTCATTAATAAGAACTCATCTCGAATACTCCTCCTGTGTCTGGAATCCTTGCTATAATGTTCACATTCAGGAAATTGCGAGGGTTCAACATAAGTTTCTTAAATACATGGCCTTCAAACTTAACACCCCTCAATTAGCATATCATCAGCTAGAATCGAATATTCATATTATGACGCTTGAAAACCGCAGGAACCTAAAAGACCTTAAAGTGCTTTATAACTTATTACATAATAAATACAACTGTCCTCTTTTGCTTGATAGAATAGTGCTACATGTGCCTTCCAGGGAAACACGTTTGAGGAATACATTCTCGATACCTCCTCATAGAACCAACTATGGCCTAAATGCTTTTATATCAAGGTTAGGTAGGCTAGCTAATGAGCATCTTACGCTTGATTTCTTTTCGAATGGATCGGTTTTCTTGAAGCAATTACATACCTACTATATTTTGAGGTCTCTAATTTTGCTATAAATCTCACAATTTATATCCTCTTCTGTTATTATTTAAACTAATTTATTATTGTTATAAATATGTAACTCTGCGTTAGAATTTAGATTACTTTATTTTTTGTAAAATTGGGCAATGCCCGTTATTAAATAAATAAATAAATGAAACAGAAGTCAAAGTGAAACACTTGAATGAAGCATGTTCCAGTATAGCTAGAGGACTGCAATTTTCAGGACATGAAGCTGGGGTAAAATGAGGATCTTTGACGAAAACTAGACTCCGTATCCTCCCTCCTTCCATTCAGCCAGGAGAGGCGGAGAAAGAAAAACTAAAATAATTAATTTCCTTTTTTGCCGATATCTCTGCAACGCATCCTCGGATCAAAAACTAACAAGCGATGACCCCGTGTCACGAGGTCATCAGTGAGGGGAGGAAATTATACCCCCATCCCTTGGATGTTCAAAAATATTCGAAAAAATGGGACAAAATTGAAAAAACCTAAGAAAAAAATGTTAATAAAAGTATTATAAAACGAAATAAGAAAAAAATAATCTACAAGGTTGGAGATGGCACAAATGGAAAGAAAAAAAATAAAAAACAAGCCAAAAAAATTAAAAAAGTGTCGAAACCGGGGGGCAAAAGTTGTGAAAAAAAAAACTTCAAAAAAAAATCACAACTCAATTCTTAATATCTATCTCTTTCATAAGTTTCACTTCAGTTGTGTGCTTATAAAATAGAGGCACATATATTTTTTTTTTATTAAATTCTATTCCACACTTAAACATAATAAAAATTTGCTGCTATCCAAATGAAAAGAAATCTGAATTATCGTGCAAAAGCTTGCTTTTACTAGGAAAGTTTTAAATGATTTAAAACATGTGTTTAAGATAATTTACTCAACCTTACAAAATATCGAACATTCAAAAACCTTTCTCTATGCTTGAATCTGTGAATCCAGATTGTTATAAAATATCTGTATATTTTGAACTATTTGAACTTATAATGGTAAGTTGACCCGAAACAAATCTTGCTAGAAATTACGTTAGAAATCCCTTTGTTTTTCGAAAAATGGAAAGTCTTATTTGAAGAGGTGATGTGAGACAGTGCTCTCATTTCACTTTGTCCCATTTTTTAAGGGCTGTAAAACTTCTATTTTTTGAGCTAAAACGTCGAAAACTATCAAATGTCAAAATTATTGACATGAATATTTTTTAAAAAATAGTATACCCTATATTATAACATCAAATATTTAAAAAGACAATACTTACGAAAATATCCCACACTTGTCCTTTCTTTCATTTGTTTAGCGCAAGTTGATATAAATATGATTAAAAATGTAATTTTTCAAGAATTGTCATAGTTTTTATATAGTTCTTGAGTGTTAATTATGATATAGGTTTTCTGGTCCAAAGAAGAGCACCGCGTAGAATAAACAATATTTTTAACGTAACACCATGAAAAAAAGTCACACGGTTTTAGATCAGAGCTATTAGAAGGCCATCTCATACTACCCAATTTTCGAACCTATATACATTGGACATTTTCTATCCAAGAACATTTTTACTGATACAGCATTGTATGGCGGTGTCCCATCCTGTTGCCAAACTTAATATCTTGACGTGGCTAGAGGTAAATCGTTAGTATGTTCTTCAAATTCTGCTTCTAGAAAATTTAAATAAACCTGACCATTCAAAAAACTATCAAAAATTATGGGATTCGAAACACGTTCACCAATTAATCCGCACCAAACACTAACGGACTGCCTACCTTCATACTGAAACAGGCCGACACTAGGTATGTAAATTAACAAAGAAAAGTCCTAAAATAATAAAATTCACCGACATTTTTCCTACCTTTTTGGACCTAAACAGTCCATCTTGCTGTCCAACGTGTAGGCGTGGAAAAGCCCTCGTGTACATTTTCTTCTGGGATATGCTGCCCATGAGTTCCCATAGATCAATACAGCAAATCAAACCGTAAGAGGCTTTGTACTTCCCATATATTTTAATTGCTGGTTGATCTTTCCGTGATTCGTTCTTGGGCTGCATACGTCTTAATGGTAATTTTTGGACGCCCCACCATCATGGCCCATCATGAGAAATTTGAATACAATTTTCTGTGCCCTCTCCATTCTCTTTCTGCAGGTCATTCTACATAGTTACGTAAATACCAGTATTAAAAAAAAAACAAATTCGGGAAAATAGAAACCTTATCGATTTTATAACGAGGAATGCCACTTTGAAAAGCATTTACAATCCCACCACCTACTAAAATCGGATATAAAACTGAACACACATCGTCACTCGTCAATCGCAACCGCCCTTCTGCTGTTTGTACAGTCTCGATACAGTATTACCATAAACATGCTTATGTATATTTAAACAAAAGATCTGTGCAAGCATAGTTTCCAAATTGTATACAGGCTCTTAAGTTTTAAAAATACGAGAAAACAAGCGCGCTTAAAATTTTAATACATGAATATTACTTTTGTCTTAAATTACTTTATTTTCTTCTTACAGGTGGCACAAAATGATCCCTATCCATTCAGAAAAATTCTGGAGCGTTCCTGGAGCGATTTATCATTAGAGTTATTATTAAATGACTTGCATTTTGAGAACGGCCGGCTGATCTTGCATTGTAGTGCACTTCTTCCTGGTGTCTACTATGACGAAGTCAAACTTGAACTAGATAGTGCCAAAAATCCTGTTCCACAAAGAGGTAGTGATTTTATTATTGTTTTTAATTAGGCACATATTTTTAAATCTGGGCCTTATATTAAAGAAGTCCATTTGCCAAGTCGGAATTATATAAAATTTCATATTTACAGTCCAATATATTTATTAAAGATAAATTTCTGAAGTCTACCAACCTTTTAAGTTTGGATTTTACGAACTTTTCATTTCGAAATCTGATTGCAACAATAAAATGGGTCATGGCATCGAAATCTGATTTAAATTAAAGTCGGAATTTAATAGATTTCGGGTGTTGACGTCGGCAATTAATCAAATGCCGACTTGATATATCATTTGATATAATTCAAAGTCTGAAATCCAACTAAAAAAAACGTTTTGGTTTGGAAACGAAAAAATGATAAACTTTGCATTTAAAAATCCGAATTTCATTATAGTTTGACTTCGAAGTCAGAGTGTAGTGTTACTTTTTATTATGATTACGACTACAGCTGTTGAAGATTATTATTATTTAATGCTCTGCCTGATAATTATTGATGCTATGATAGTGGTTTTAAACATGTTGAGTAAATAATCAACCTAATATGTTGCAAATCATCATCTGAGTGATGATTGCTGATAATACAATTATATTAAAAAAACTGATTGTTATAAATATAAATCAGGGTGATTCAAAAGTGGTGGTACATAGAACATCAGTGAATTTCTGACAACAAAATATTACGGTCTAGCTAAATTGTGCTCTTCCGAAAGTTGATATTAAGAAAGTGTGAGTTTCAAATTTATTTTGGGTTTTATTTCATATTTTCTCAACTTATGTGTCTTATAATCCAAAAAATGGTCACAGGGGGTTTTAAAGGACGATAAAAATAATCTGATATCTATTTTGTTGTAGCTCAAACAGGACGCCAGCTATAACTTTTTCTCGACAAATACATGGTTCTTTTGGCTACAAAATATATATTTTAAATAAAAAGTGATACCTGCTAAAAATCGCTAAATAGGACCCTTTTCGAGATATTTGCTATTTTATAATTGCATGCAATATCGTAATATAATAAGATTTGTGCTATTTGGATTAGTGCACACATTTTAGGTCAAAATTTGGTTGTAAACGAACTTGGTTCATAGAACTCTCTACATGTTTTTATAAATTCGTTCCAAATTTCAGACACTGCTGGTGCGAATTTATTAGTTGCCCTCCTTTCTTCTCTGTCTTGTTTATCGTCGAAGCGCAGACAGGAAGTTAGGAAATCAAACCTTTTTTGACTCATTACTTATTGTGGCTCTGTACCTTGTACCACAAAATGCGGTATCGAACATTAGATCTGAAGATAAGTGGTTATCTTTGAGGGTGCCGTATTCTTGTAAATTGGTTTTTCCCACTGTCTCACTGTGCACACTGTACATTTGGTGAGCTCTTTCTATATGCTGGCTGGTATGAACCAGAATTTCATCTAGAATTAAATCTGAGAAGAACATTTGGAAAGCATGTAAGGGGTCTAAGATATTTCAAAGTGATGTAATAGGTCCAGTTCTTTTATTAAATATGTTTAGTGAAAACGTCTTACCAGCTGAAGAGAGTGACTGTGTCTTCCATCTGTATCCATTTTTACTTAAGAATTCAGATTCACTAGGTGCAATTCTAAATTGCTCGTCGGAAGCATCAACACTATTTGAAGTAGTGGGCAGAAAATACCAGCAATTACCTAAAAGACGTAATAAAAATGAAAAAACCGTAAAAAAATTACCGCTTCCTGAAAAATTTTCTAAGAAAGGTCAACGTTATTTTTCTCTTCTGCTATTCTTTGCCTTTTTATAACTGAAGAACGAGACTCATTCCGGAATAAGTCTGATACCTAGAAATATACATAAGAACTATGCCAAATAAGAAAAAAAACTGATTTTACTTACCCCTAATAAATGCTGTTTTTGTTTGTTTCACTGGAACGCCCAAGTTTCAATTTCTTTGCTTTCTCAGAGGAGGTAGCTTCACACGTTTTCTCTTCATTTGTCTGCT
>JAEQML010079799.1:0-11844 GCA_016904865.1 Pissodes strobi | reverse complement strand
CCGTATAAAGTCTGCAGATAAACCTCTGTGTGTATGGTCGGCTATTTTCATGCAGTTTTTCATAAATTAAATTACGACAGATACAGGGTAGCCCAAACGGGAGTAAAATGTATTTATAGGCATCAGTTGAGGTATAGCTAGGTACCTATTATAAAAAATATCGGAAAGTGTTACAAAAGCATGCAAATTTAGGTTCAGGTCTTAGTTACCTCAGTAAATTTAACAAATTTTTGGAAACTAAAAGAATTAAAGATGTGAAGATTCGAGATCTAAATAATAATAAGATATACACTTTATTTTATAGGTGATTAGAAAAATATACTATTCAAAGATTTTATGCAACTTCACCGCTATTGCTTTAAGATTACTTCTAAAACTTACAAAGGCGGTTTAATGCAGTGCCGGCCGGTTTAAAGTGCTTTTGCGATAATCGGCGTCCCTACCCGCTACGTATGGGCAATTTAAAAAATTAAATTATTCTTTTTATAATAATACACTTAATTATGGTTTTTAAAAAATCTAAAATCCAAGATTATTTATTATATTTTTGTAACTTCACAACATATTGATAAATAATAATAAAAGGGCAAAAAAAGGTAAAACTGATGAAAATGCACCAAACAAAAGTAAAAAACAAGACTAATAACGAAAAATAAAACTGTTAATATCAATATTGCAAAATATTGACATGCTCAGACATTAAAAACTTTGAGAATTAACACAGAAATGTAACCTGTGGTATAAAAATACAAAAGGGGAGTTTTGTTAGAAGTCGCTGCCTTCCTTTCAAATTTGAAAATGTTATAGAATTATCTGGTCGGTATCTATGGTTTTTGAAATATCTGAATTTATTGATAATATGGCTAAATAATTTAGTTTTTCTTGCGCAAATTGAATGCGTCTCAGAGTGGAAAATGAGCGGTCTCCCCTAGCCTTGGTTGCCATTATAGAAAAAAAATCGAAGACATTTCGAAATGAACATGTTAGTTTATTTTTATGCAACAATTTTACTAAATCAAACTTAATTTTATCATTTAGTTGGTTTACAAACTTTTTGAAGTAAATGCACTCTTCTGGAAAATGTTCGTCCGTATAAGTGTCTTTTCATTTTTGTGCATTTGAGAGTTTTGATAACTTTTGAGAATTTAACAAAAATTCGAACAGACCTGACTATGTTTTGTAAACTTCGGATCTATGACTAATTTCTGTTTTAAGATTGTCAAGAATGGAAACGTAAATCTGTAACATCATTGTCTCTCTAGGACTCCAAAATTTCGATATCTGGTTTCCCTAAATGACTCTTCCTTTTAGTTCTTTATATGTGCCTGCTAATGCTATTACTTTATCTTCATATTGATCAAACTTGTGTCTTAGATATTGAAAGTAGCGGGCCAATAAAGATAAAATGTTGGATGTGGTACTTATATCCATATTTTCTTGTTGAACTGCCACATTTACATAATTAGTTCGGTGTAAAATACCCAACCAGAATTTTAAACAATGTCATTTTCAAGCAGATCCAATTTCTCAGCAAATGATGCCGCTTCACGCACGCGTGTTTTTGCGTAAATGAGCCTGAGCCCTGTATAGTTTATTTATATTACATACATACAAATCCCATAAATTTTATTTTTGTTATCCGAATAATATTGTTTGGTTATCAAAGCGGCAAAGTGGGCAAAATTTGTCAAAAACTTTAAGTTATGAGTGGGAGTGAGAGTAATATAAAATATATTATAGGTATATAATATGTAGGTAGGTATCACCGCCCTATTACGATTTGCTGCCCGGTGCTATTGATCGCGTTTCCCTATATACCGGGGTTTCTCAGGACATCGTTCGAAAATTTCACAAAGAAGATGAGGAGCGACAAAGGGAACGTCCAGATGAGATCTTCTCATCACCAACGAACAAAAAAACCGCTTATCTCTTAAAAGAGGCTTTGACGATTTTCCAATCATCCACAATAAAAAGTTTTACTTGGAACTTGAAAAATTGTTCCTACAATCAAAAAGCTCTTTAAACTAAGAGAAATAATGGATTTTCCGTATACTTAGTCACGAAACCTTGCATGAGAATGCTATTAAAGGCCAATGGATTTAATTTTCAAAAGTGTCAAAACAAGAGAAAAATTCTAATGGAGAGGCCTGCACTTCTTCATTGGTATTATAAATATATAAGGGTAATCCGAAAATACAGATAAAAAGGACGTAACATAGTTTATATTGGCGAGTCATGGGTTGATGACGATCTAACTTTTGGCAAATGTTGGCAAAGTAACGACGTTTTTGGAGTAGTTAGTAATATTTGGGCAAGCGGTATATTTTTGGAATTGATTTTATTTCTTATGTGATCTGATAATAATTGCATATTATTCTGTTTAAGTAATCGGGTGGTCAATTTAGTGTGCAATAAATAGAATTATAAAAAATTTCTATGTACGATCGAAAATGAAATACCTCTAATATAGGTAAAAAATATTAAATTTCTTTGAGAATAAAGTACCATAATTTCGTAAATAGACAGTTTGTCGCGGTTACTCGTCTCGGTCGCAAGGATTTGAATACTACCTGAAGATGCTCATTGAACACGTTGAAACATTTTGTGGTATTTAATTTTCAATTGTGGTTTAAAAAAAAAGTAACACACTTAATGGACCACTCTGTATATTGTCCCAAATTGATTTACACCCAGTGCTCATCTATAGTATTTATAGGGGGACAAGCTAGGGAAAAAAAGGTTGCCACATATTGCGTCCAATTCAGTTATCGTTTTTGATAATGCACCATACCACTCTGGTGCAGGAAAACAAGATTCAGACAAAATCATGTCTCGGCTAAGAGTAGATACCTATATTTTTGTATAAGTAAGATGTATAAAATCACTTGTACAGGGTGTTCACCCATAATGTTCCCCCCCTTTAACTTTGTTAATTTTTAAGCTACAAAAAAAAAATAAAAAACAGAATTGTAGGGTTTTTAATGTAGTTTTTGCACACGTAAAGGAAAAAACAAAAAATTGTACAGTATACAGGGTAGATCAAAAAGAAACATTTTTTTAAATCTAGCCCCCATTTTTTATTCGATTTTTCGATTCTACGTAAAATTCTAAGGATTTTTAATATAACACACTATATGCCTATTCCTAATACTTTAAGAGTTATTGACAGTTGAATTCGCTATTTTGTTTGTTCTTTTATTTTTTTATGGCAACAGCCACCTAAGAATATAACTTTTTGTTTAGCTTTTGAAGTCATTGAGGTGAAAATATTGAGTTTCCTCAATTCGACCTCATTGCTTTGAGTAGTGATTTTGTATCTTCTGTTTTAAAAATGATTAAAGAATTATTATTATAATTAAAAAATAGCGACTTCAACTGTCAATAACTCCTAAAGTATTAGGAATAGGCATATAGTGTGTTATATTAAAAATTCATAGAATATTAGGTAGAATCGAAAAATCGAATAAAAAATGGGGGCTAGATTTAAAAAAAATGGTTCTTTTTGATCTACCCTGTATACTATAGAATTTTTTGTTTTTTTGTTTACGTGTGCAAAAACTACATAAACAACCCTACAATTCTGTTTTTTATTTTTTTTTGTAGCTTAAAAATTAACAAAGTTAAAGGGGGGGGGGGACATTATGGGTGAACACCCTGTACCTATACGCCGTTAATTAATTATTATATTTTTGGATAACTCTCTTAACTGAACTTTAGTATAAATTAGCATTTTTATTAGAAAACTATTCTGAACGTGCTATAAAGAGCGTTTTGAAACATATATGCTTCAATATTGGCCAACTTTTAACACAAAAAGTACAAAACCTTCATGAAACGTACTCTGCTTATTACTATAACATACTTATGTAATACATACAAAAAATATTATAGAATAATATCATTGTATAAAAAGAAATATACAATGATAATATCCTTATTATAAATATGAGATATTATTATTATATGAGATATATTTTGTACTCGTATGTAATATAAAAAAAACTGTCTTTCATATTGATGTCTTAAACTAATCAATATGATCACTAATAATATGGTAAAAATAACCTCGTTAAGGTTCACTCTCTTGGCGCACAGTGGAAAAGCAGATATCCAATAAACGTATTTAATTAAACATAATAGTTTCCGTTATTCAATAAATAATCAAGTTCTAAATTTAATCCACGTAACAATGTCTGAAACTGAATAGGTGTTGTAGGAAAATCAAATTAAAATACTCGAAAAGCTGTATTAAATCAGATTATTTTTTTCGATATAGGAACCTTTTATGAGTTCAATCCATAAACGATGAGCTCAGGGTAAAAATTGCATCTCATAAAAAATTAACAGAAAGAACATTTAAAGTTTAATTTGAAATCTTCGTTATGAATATCTGCTAAAAAAAATTATATTTTTAGAATCTTTCTCGTAGCCATTCCCTTAAAATAATTACTTTGAATATGACTACTGGTATTTTAAGATTTAATTTTCCAATAAAAAGTTTTTCATCAGAAAGAAATACATATTTGTATTAAAATTTCGAGAGGCCTCTGGACTGCATTGAAAATGTTAGACTAATTCAATTTTTAAAATGTTGGTGTATAAACTACTTCTAATACTAAAACTATTTTTAAAATTATAAATATTATAAAAAATGTAAAAGAAATTACATTTACCCAAGTTGGCTATGGGAGAATAATATGGTTGAAAATAAAACAAATATTACATACTACAATACTAAAATACTGCATAGTAATTAAAATTAAAATTTACCTTATTACAAGAATTTTTTAAAAACGGTTTTAAAAACATAATTTTTCATACCCTGTATTATTGCCGTTGTGTCACATCAAAATATTAAGCCTTGTTCACTTCCCTATTTTAAATTTTTAAATGACCTTGAATGTCCCAGTTTTTCTTTGCTGACAACCATACCAACAGAATTAATGACCCTCCTATTATTTTTTTTACCTAGGACTTGATCCCGGCGCGCGGCGTGTTATAGAGTACTATACCTACAACCATGCCGACGTTCGCATTGAGAACTATACGTTTATTTCATTGGTCTTTATACTGTGAAAACATGGTTCATTGGTCTTTATACTGTGAAAACTTGGTTACTTGATACTATTACTGAAAAATAGTATCATGCGGCAAACTTATTTAAGTCTCTTTTTAATACATTTTTCTAATGTGTGAGATCGGAATTTTAATAGCCTCTTGTCGCACTCACACATCAAATGGAGACTTTTGCCTATAAAAACGCCACCGTAAAACGAGATCGACAGAAAAAAATCCACCCGCGAAAGCTTCCCAAGCAGCACACAAATTTTGCTTCTCGAGTAAAATATTATATTCCTGATTTAATATAGTTTCCTGGATCGTTAATTTGTTATATATGAGTCACCAGAAAGACAAATATGCTTGTATGATAAATATGTTTTGTAAAATTGTTTTATAGACATTTCTAAGACCAAATTATTAATCAATTTTTTAAATATTTTAAATATCTATCTTATAAAATGAAACTTTATCAGCTCAAGCATAATATGCTTCATAATAGTTTTATAACTCTGTCTAATGCTGATTATATATAACAATTACAAAATACACGTCTAAATTTTATAGTGTTGATTTTATAGCAGTTTGTGATTTTTTATTATGTAACAATTTTGATATCCATTCTACGATAAACAATATTAATGACTTCAATAATTCTACTAATACATCTGCATCTACCCCCATGGGCATTGTTAATGAAGATTTAGTGTTATCTGAATCCAGTGATGATGAATGCGGCAATGAATTAAGCGAGTTTGAAAAAAATACTGTACTAAACAGGGAGCTAACTGCATGGGCCACCAAATTTAATATTAGCCATACTGCACTTAGAGAAGTGTGTAAAACATTTAACAACAGAATTCCAAATATACTGCCAAAAGACCCAAGAACATTGTTCAAAACTGCAAGAGAAATTAATTTAATAAAAATGGAAAATGGTTATTACTGGCATTTCGGATTAAAACTCAATTTAGAAAAGTTATTGAAAAGTGTCCCTAACCCGATCAACCTGATATCGTTGAATATAAATATGGACGGTTTACCGATTTATAAAAGTTCAAGAATCGAATTTTGGCCAATACTTTGCGCTATCCATGAAATGCCACAAATAAAACCTATAATTAGCTCACTGGAAAGGTACAGAATACCGAACCTTCTTATGCTATATCGGTATAGTTGTATTAAAAAAAGTTTTATCATATGATGTATATCAGCATTTCTTATTGCTTTTTTGCGCTGTAACAATTTGTTCATCTGAGGTTTTTTCAAAATTTTTACCTTTAGCTGAGTCATTAATAGAAATATATGTAGAAAATTACAGAGATTTTTATGGAGAAGATTTCATGACTAGCAACATACATAATTTAACCCATTTAGTCCATGAAGTTAAAACGTTTGGAATACTTTCTACATTCAGTGCATATCCTTTTGAAAATAGACTTTATCAAATAAAAAGACTATTGCGAACTGGTAATTATCCTTTAGCACAAGTAGCAAAACGGTTATCTGAAATCATTCAAGTTGAAACAATCACTAATGGAGTTTTGGAAGAACGTAGCTACCCTTATTTGGAAAAACCCGATAGTCGCTGACGATATAAGAAAATTATATTTCGGAATTTTTTACTGAAAACGGATGAACAAAATAAATGGTTTCTTACTTCAGAGCACTGAGTTGTGGCAATGCAATATGCAATTTCTGAAAAGAAATTAATAACCATCTATGGTCAGTGTATATGCAAAAACTTGATAACTTTTTTGATCTTACCGTTAAATCTTCCTATTTAAATATATACTTATCAAAAGAACCTAATTTCTTACAAGACCTAAAGTCTTTTAATTTCAACTATATAGTTTGTAAAAGGGTTTTAGTTAAAGATTATAATGAATTAATTTTATACCCTTATTGCATAGTTACATCAAATAATATTTTTCGTAGTAATATGAATTAAGGACTTATACCACACGACTATAGTCAATTTTCGTCTAAAAAGTATAAGTTATCACTGCCTAACACCATGACCAAATTCCACCACAAAAATTTAGTTTTCTTGACATTTTAAACAATGTTATTTGCTTATGATTCTAACGATGGTTCTAGCCAGTAACATACAAATAACTTGCATTTGCTTAGATGAGAATTGGGTGCATTCATGGTATACGGTAAAACTATTAATATAAAAAAGTACAAAATCTAAAATAAGTTTTTATTTTAATTGTTTGACCTGCGTTGTACTTTATTATTTTATTTTTTCCTAGTTATGCATTTGTTACTTAGAATATAGTTTATAGGATACTCATTAAACATTGTATTAGTTTTATGCATTTATAAAAAAAATATTATCAATGAATCAATTTAAAATACGTTTATTCAAAGTAAATTCCCAGAGAAACTTTAAACATAAAGGTACAAAATATTTAAAAATGTGTTATATAAGATAAAATACAAACTAGCTTTAAATAATAAGTAGTACTTATAATTATTCAGTGAAAAACGCAAAAACAGCTTTAGTGTAGTTAACTTATAGACTATTATTTTCTGAAACGATTACTACATCGTTAGGCGTTTCTTCAACGTCTACATTGAATATTTCTTTCAAATACTTCTCCAACAGCTTCATTGGGTATTTCCTCCACAACTGCGTTAGTCTCAGCTTTGTCATTTCGATTATTATTTCCATTTCTTCTATAAATGAGGTTGGCGGGTCTCCTTTTGGGTTTTGATGTTCTGGCTAATGAACTTTCATTTCTTTTTACTGAATTTCTTATCACATTTTTGAAAAAGTTTTCACACTCTGTTAATGTGAATGCATTGTCAGCTAGATGAATAATCTCAAAAAACAAAAGAATTGTGTTTTTATAAAATTTGAATGGAATTTTTTCTTTCCCTTGCTCTCTTGTACCACCAGCCCATGAGCACAGCAACATAAATTTTCGGTCAAAAAATATATCAACCAGCATGTAACATACATTTAAGCCTTTTTCTTTTCCAGACTTTCCAAATATAAAACTCATTTTTTCAATGTAATTATTGAGTATATTCTTATTCTGTAGTTCTTTTTCCAAACTATCTAAGTCTTCTAGTTTCTCAATGGGACTAAATGCATGATGGTAGAGGTCATTTATTGATTCACTTGAGCAAGTACATGACTTAGTTTGTTTGGTTATTTTTAAAAGCCATGAATCCATCATGGTTTCCAATCTAACCAAACGATGAATTATTTGGTTTTGATTTTCCAGAATTTTATCTAGTTATATATTTCAGAGGCACCATTCTCATGGATTGTGAAAGTTTGCGACCCCGATGATGTCTGATCATCAGATTCCAATGTGACTTCCTGAAATAAAATAGAACAGAATTAGTATTGCTTAAACATTTCTTGTCTTGAAAAACTGCTATATTAGGACTATTTTTTAGTACATGCAGGGTGAATCAACAATAAAACTAATTCATTTTTATAATTAGTGTTTTAGTTTTAAACAATAATATGCTCTATGTTATCACTTCTTACATTAGTTAGGCTCCTTTCTTGAATTATTTTTGATGATATTGATGGTTTGTCAGCTGATGTTATGGGAATAAAAGAGCTGCTAGCAGCAGCAACTACTGTTTTTTCTTTCTGTAAGTAAAATAACAGTGTATAATAATAGTTATAAGCGGCAAAAAGATTTTTGTGAACTACATCAAAATCACAAAGTGTTTTCCTCTAAATATAGAACATAACGTATTTTTTTAAACAATGAAATTACAAAAATCTGTCCATTTTTACCAACATGTCACTGAAAGTACTCTATAAGCTCCATGCCAAAAATAGTATATTATTTTATATGGAGGAAAAGTGATACTTTTCATGGCGCGCTCGTGTTTAACAGCCGAACGGAGTGAGGCTGGTAATAGAGAGCAAGCCATGAAAAGTAACTGTTCCTCCAAATAAAATATGCTGTTTTTTCTTCAAATGTCGACAAATTAATGCAAAAACATCTCTTTTTAATAGTAATAATATCTAATTATTATTAATGATAAGTGGGTTCGCAAGGCGGCTTAGACCGGATGTCGGTGAATAGGCACAGGTTGATGCTATAGTAATGCAAAGCTGTCAGTGGACACTGTCAACAATAATTATTTTTTTAAAATTGCGTCTCCGATTGCGTTTTAATTCCGTATTGATAAGCAGTTATTGAGTAAATTCGATTAAATAATAACCAATTTGTTCCTATATTAGTAATTTTTGAAAATGCAGTCACAAATTGAGTGATAAATACAAATTGTAGTTTAATAAATCTTGGGTTGTTGACGCTTATTTTGTTGTCTGTTTGTATTGTATCTATGTTGCTATGGTAACACTTTTACCTCCGCCGGCGGAAAAGTGAAAAGTAAAGCTCCGGCGGAGGAAAAACGAAACTTCACGGCCGCCTACACAGTCGAGTAATGACGGATTTACTGACGTTTGAAGAAAAAAATATTTGCGTTCAATGAAAATTCGCTATGGATCCTAAGGGTTATAAATTAACAGTAAATTATAGTAAAATTAAACCACTGCTTTATACTACTAGCACAATAAGGTATCACTTTACGTCCGCTAGACTGTACAATAAACCGTTCGTTATCATTAGTAAGCAATCGAACATAAAATGTTTAAAATGAATCTGAATCTGAAGTGAACCGTTATCTCCCAAAAGACAAAAGTATGAAATATATACAGTTTCGTCCACTATTAGTACTGTTTGGCATAATACCTCCTGAAAACCTGATATTAAAATACATGAGTAGATATACTGCCATTCATATACCGATAGTTAATTAAAATAAAAAATTTGGCCCTGAAGATGCTATAACAACAAACGTACATAGCATTTTCCATAGAACCCGAATGCAATAACAGAGTTTGCCACAAAATAACAAATATTTGACATGCCCGTACATCTAAGTTATATAGAAACTAAGGGAAGACTTAATTGGTTAAAGAATAATCATTATGGTACTTACATTGTTATTATTGTTTAACATATCAGCAAGCTGATCGGCTACGTCGTTAAGGTCAGGTGCTCTTTTGGGCAACAAAACTCTGACACGTTTTCGTGGCAAAAAAGAAATAGGCGTCGGGGGTCCTGATGATTGTTCCTGCTCTGTGTCGTCCAATTCTAACATACCTTCGAGTTCCCTTTCTGCATCCTCCATATTCGACAAATTAATCCGTTTCAACTTACATTTCATTCTGAACCAATTATCTTCCGGTTTTGAACTTGGGTCTCTTATAAGTTTGTCGGCCCGGCTTTTTGGCCAGAAAAGAACGCCATTATGTTCCCAAAAAAGCGGGTATTATAGTTAGTTCTTTTTTTCCATTTTTTTTCCATTTTCAACGGTTTGGACGATTTTAAACATCTGTAAAATAGAGCATTGTAAAAACATATTTGTCAGTTTGATCTTACTTTAAAGATACCTATTTGGTTTACAATGGTTACAATACTTAATTATTTAGTGTGTACTTACCATTAATGGATGTGTAGCAGGTTTTAATTATGCCATAAATTATTACTTATAATAATTAATAACACTATATCGTTTATGTTCTAGGTTAGTAGTATTTTAAAACCCAGTATCACATAGTATTCTAAATAATACTAATGCTTCTTAAGAGTGGCTGCCACAATCAATATAAAATAGAAGAGTTTTATAGCTGCTACCTAACAAAATTTTACTTTTGGCGCTACCTTGCGGAGTGACTCTAAAGTAGTCATCAATTCGTGGTCGGTGTGGCCAAAGTATAATGATTTGGTAATAATGGATTTCGCATTTACACCCTGTGTGCATTTCTGTGGCTAAGCGTTGCTAGTTGTCTCATTTTCTTTCTTATCCAGATTAATATATATATATATATATATATACAGTGTGGCCCAAATTGGGTATACATGTATGGGTATCTTCTAAACTATATGAGATAGAAAAATGGTTAAATGGCGAAAGTTGTAGGCCATTCAATTCCCAATTCAACGCCATTTTGATAACGATTTTCTCTCTTTTTGTTTTTGAGATATTTTGAAAAAATCAAAAAGTTGTATTTTCGAAAAAGCGCTGTACTTTTTTTATTTAAACATATTTTCAAAATCTGTAAAAACATTGTTAGGACAACTTTCTACGCTCGATGCACCCATGTAATCAGTTTTTAGTTCTGACGTTTCGGTTCTGAGAAACCATCATCAACTTCGTTTTTTCTTATGGCGGTCGTTTTGTTTTTTAGCACATTTAAAAAGAACATATTTTTTCCTTTCTTATGATGTATAACACTTTATAAAAATATTTTATTTTTATGTCAAAAAACGACAAAATTAATTTTTAACTGAGTTGGCCATGACTGCAGAGGGCATTTGCCGTAATAAATGATAGTGTTGCTATGGTGATTCAGCAGCATTTATGTAATTTTACTGAAAAGTGACATTTTTCAGTCAAAACTCTATTTGGTAGTTTTTGTTTAAATTTTCATAAATTTTGATTTCTAAATATCGCCACGCGATATGCCACGCGAGGCTTGACCTGAACTTAAAAAATTATGGAAGCTTTGAAGTACCAACGCCAAAGAAATATCAGAAGGACAATCAAGCTCGTGACGATGACATTAAGGATATTTTAATGCGAACCCGACGACGTCGTCGACGAGAGTACGTACGAGGGAAATACTTATACCAAGAACTACTATCCAAACAGTCTTTAAAGAAAACAAATATCGTCCTTATAAACCTACTATTGTTCAAGTTTTAAAGGAAACAGACCCAAGGCGATTATGATTTT
>JAEQML010079798.1:0-11844 GCA_016904865.1 Pissodes strobi | reverse complement strand
GAACGAATGGTCCAGAAAAGCTCATTATAGAAACTAAAATTTTGATGAATAGACGACGACAGATGAGAGGAAAGTCTGAAGGTTCTGAGGAGAAATAGGAATCCTGTCTCAAAATACATTACGAAGTTGAAGAACGAAGAAAGCAAAATCACTACAAATAGGCACGATATTATCAATATTTTGGAAAATTTCTACAGAGAACATTACAAACACCCAGGGCATCGAGGTACGAGCATACCCCATGTACAGAATAAGGAACGATAGAATAGTGATAGAAGCAATCAGATCGGGAGGAAGATGTGTTCGGCGATCTCTTAGTAAAATGTTCACAGAATGCCTTTTACAGGGTGTAACCTCTACCAAGTGGCATAATGCTGTTATTTTTGTTCTTCATAAGAAGGGTGATACCGCTGACCTGGGCAACTACCGCCCTATTAACCTTCTCTCACATATACACAAACTCTTTACCAGAATAATAACAAATCGTCTAGATCCGAAATTAGATGCATATCAGGTTAAAGAACAGGCTGGTTTTCAAAAAGGATTTAGAACAAACAACCATCTTCAGGTAATAAAAATATTAATTGAGAAAACCATAGAATACAACAAAAACTTAATTCTAATATTCGTCGATTATTATCAGAAAGCCTTTGAATCTGTCCATCAAGATAAAATCTTGAAAGCCTTGGCAGCACGTAGAATTGACCACAGGTATATATCCCTCATAAAAAATATCTATGAAACAGCGACGGCTAGTGTTAGGGCACATCCTGACACAAATAAGTTTCCTTCCAAAGCGAAGACAGGGAGACACAATCTGACTCAAGCTTTTCACGGCTCTGCTAGAGTCAATATGTAAAGAAGTCAATTGGGACTCATCAGATGTCAATATTGATGGCGAACACTTACATCATCTGCGATTCGCAGATGATATAGTATTAATGACGGATGAATGGATGTAAAATGTTGTACGAACTCAACAACGCCTCGAGACGGGTGAGACTTCAGATGAATCTCACAAAAATCAGCTATATACGAACCTAGTCATGACCAAATATCTTGTGGACCTTATGGTAAACACTCCACTAGAGCAAGTCTCATCCTATAAATATCTGAGTAACGAAATTAAAATCAGCAGAGACAACCAAAAACATGAACTTAAGAGAAGGATTGGTTTAGCCTGGGCCGTATTTGGGAGGCTCGGATACATTTTCTTCAAGTCCAATATCCTAGTGTGCTAAACGCGCAAGGGTTTTGACCAGTTTGTTCTGCCGGTTCTGACGTACTGCGCCGAGACATTGACCCAAGCAGCTCAAGATCGACGAAATTGAGCAGAGTTACGGGAGGCCTATGTTCAGCAGTGAACTAGATGATGGCTGTGTGATGATGATTTATAATAAGCCTATGATATAATATGCAGTAAAAATATATTGCTCTATTATTTTGCTTTAACATAATTATATTTCCTCTTTTCGTTGTATTAATCGTAAAAGGTGAAAATACAGGTTGCAACGTTGCATCTCTATCTAAAGCTACAGATTTCCTAACTACAACAGTTGCACTTAACCCAACTCTGCTTGCGGTGTAAACAAACCCATTAGAACTTAATGGGTGTCATTTCCAATCAATAGGGATGTACTGTATATGCATAGAATGTGTTATCGTTCTATCGGATAAAAATTTAACCGCATTGTTCTGTATATCGATTCTGCAATTTTAGCGAGTACGTCAATGAAAATTTATATAGCGAATGGTAACAATCGCTCCTAACGTGTCATTTTAGTAAGTTAAACTAATTACGGATTCAAAATCTTTCTTTTATATATTTCAATTATGCTATCATAATTGATAATAATAATATTTCTTTAGAATTTTACTTACAGTACAGTCAAGTATAACGGCATAATTTTGAGTAACACAGGGTACCGGAAAATATTCTTTGCATATTTCATTTTACTTGAAGTCAAATTCTTATGGTAATAAACTGATCTTTCGGTTCAGCTATCTATCTGTTTCATGTATTATCTTTTAGTATTAGTGTTCCAAAAGGGAAATCATTAGTAAATATAGTTGATTTGATTTAATTGGGTCCAATAATTATTGGATATATATAATTATATCGTTTTGTTTTTTCTTTAATTGATTTAACTTATGGTATTGTTATTTATATTTTTTGTTGCGTTGCCTGAGCCAAAACGAGTTCCAAATTAGATCTTAGGGATTTTCTGACTAGTGCCGTTTACAAGTGGTTGTTTTTACTTAAGACTACTTACTTAAAAAGACAAAGTCTGTCATTCATAATTTTCTAGAAAACTGCATCGTATACCACAGACTGTGACGTGCGTATGTATCAATGAAACTGTGGTACAGAAAGTGGCTAGTGGGTAAACAAACATAGGCGTAGCATTTTAATTTTTCGTAATTATTTTCTTTCACCAAAATTCAAATCTAAATTGATTACGCAAATCTAAAAATGGGAATTTGTGGGTCGTTTATAGAGTTCGATTCTTAAATTAAATCTGGATATTGAAATATTGGGAAATTTGAGACCGAACATTTTCAAGTTTGGAAACGAATGTTTTAGCACATAATTTAAATTTGATTGTCTTGAGTAGGTAGGAATGCTATTTAAATGTATTGAAAAGTCTTTATTAATATTTTTGAGGGATATTAAATTATAAAAGATTAAAAGTCTATAAAGTTCCATCACCATACCTCCAATTTTTTTTGTTCAGACTGGTTGGATATCAACACTGGTATGAAAAAAGGTATCGACAATTTCGAACACCAAAACTCTGGCACGCGCAGCCACAGAATTGACGTATGGAGTATGGAACGTATGGAAACCGGTTTAAATGACTAAAATAAATTGGAAGTAACTGAACGTAACCGAAAGTTGTTTGAATGACTAACCAAAAGTAACCCAAAACGGGCTAAAGCGTATAGGAACAAATTAAATATATGGAAGTAAGTTAAAACTAACCCACATAAACTGAATTTAGCCGACTAACCAAAAACATTAAAATTGGTCATAATTAAGGTATCGGAACCGGTTCAAATGATTAAAATAAGTTGGAACCGTTGTTTGAATAAAGGAGATAGTTAGTCAACCTTATGGACTAAAAACCTTAACACTTTTTGTTAGTTTTGGACCAAACCGATAGAGGGCTTCAGAGCACGTTGGACCACAAGCAGTTCATTGGTCGTAAAGATAAACTCCTCCCCGCGAGCAACACGTGTAGCCTTATCAAGACACAGTTTACTTTACATTTCATTTAACTGAATCGCCGGTATATTTGGCATCTACTGCGAACAGATGTCGCGACGGTATGATATACTTTTTGCGATTATATAGAGATGGGCAATTATCGAATACAGGTTCAGTAAACTAGGTATATTTATTTAGAAATATTAAGCTTCTATTATCTTATCAAAACATACATATATTATAGCAATAGCAAATCGAAAAGTACGTTATATAGGCATGTAGTATTGCATTGTTAGGAATATATTTCTAAAAAAGTACATGGGATATGACAATAATTTTATAAGTAAAAATCAGCAAAATGGAAGAAATTCAATTTATTCAATGAAATACCGAAACACGTCAATCGTTTTTGATAGTGGCGACTATTTTCAGCCCGTTTGTTGCCATAGTGGTAAATGTTTCACGTTACTTCTGACTTTCTGACGGTGACGTAACCGATATGTTTTTTTATCGTAAGATTCGAAATTAACGAGAAAATCTAATTCAGGAAACGTCTTTATTTTAATATATACAATAAAAACAACATCACATTTAATGTAATAGTTGCTAGAACAACTTTATTTTTTATTTTAGGTTAGGGTGTTGCCATTGTTGCCAGGACCATATATTTAGAAGTATTAAATATATGGCCAGGACCTTTAGGGTACAGCTTTCGAGCCACTGTTATATACCTCGTTATTAAATATATTGTTGTTTTACTGGAAATAATAAAATGTATAATGAAAGATGTTTTTCGAGTAGCTAACATTTTTTCCTTTTTATATAACTTTGAAGAAATTCATAAACCAGATAGAAAGCTGCGCCCTTAAAATGCCGTTTCTAATGATATAAAATACCACTTGCCATAGCTTCACATTAAAAAGATTTGTGACGTCTGGCGTCACCAACAAATCGCATGAAGCACGATTTCAACAAATATTTATACTTCTGTTTATTTAGGGGCATTATTGAAACACTTTTATTGTATGGCTGTAGATATTGTATAGGAAATGTATTAAGTATAAAAATATCCTTCTCCAGGGGCGGCTTCTCAATAAGTGCGCCCGTGCGCGCGCACTGCCTTCGAAAGTAAACGGAAAAATAAAATCTTCCCTACATACAATTTAACATAAAACTAACTATAATTTGCGAATTTACATATTTTTGAATCTCCACTGGCCGCAGAATACATTATTTATAAGAGCGAAATCGAGGCACGACGGCGACGATCAAAACGCAGAGCGTCCAACGGCGGCCTCCGTCCGTAAGCACAACTAGTTTAAATCTGCCGTGCGCTAGTATTCCGCGCTCTTGTTAAATGCATTTTCGTCATGCAAAACTGTCGGGAATGTTCGTAAAATCACGAGAAGTCAAGGCTCATCCGTGCGCTATTTAGATCCGCACTTTGTAGCTTAATTTAGTGATAATTTGCAATTCTTGCGTATATAGTATAGTGTCACAAGCTGATTTTTTCAGGGATGAAACTACATGATAAGATAAACCTTATTCCAGAGGTAATACAAAATAAGACTCCACAAAAGGACACTATCATCAAAAATCGAGATATTGGTACAATCGTATAGAGGAAAAAATACTTATTTTTTGGTCCAATGCACAATAAGGTCGTTGTAGGAAGTATTTTTTAATAATCATTCAAAAAAAATCATTTGCATTAGCCCATTGGCCGAAAAAAAATTTAAATGTAAATATCTCGGTTTCAACCGTGCAAAAATTTAATTAAAAAATAGTTATTTTTAAATATAACACTCAATTAACAAAAAGGGAAGGCCTAAATGAAAAAAAAATATTCTTTATAAAAGTTTCGCTTATGTCTTGACAAGGTAATAGAGCGAATCCCATATTTTTTGCTTATAAACTAACAATGCTATAACAATAAATAATGAGAGACGTCATGGGTTTACGCCCTAATTAAATATGTCCAGCCTCTTCGTCTTCAAGCTACGGCTGATGCAACACATTTATTATAGGTCCTGAAAAATTCAGCTTGTGTGGAAAAAGTGGGAGGTAAATCGTTTTTTAGGGCGAATATTACATACTACTATTATAAGTATTATTCTGTCTTATACTCCAGTCGACGTGAATTTATTTTTGTTTTGTTCGGTTCATTGACGCTTGTTAATTAGCTGCATATAAACTCCTGAGTTTAGTGTACGTAATATTGTTTAGTGTTTTATATTTTTATTTATATACTATTTATTATTCTACTGTCATGGATAGTAGTTCGGGTTCTGACAATTGCTGTGGGGGCATAAATTCAGTTGACAATATTATTAAAAATAACTTTTCTCTATTGGATCTGAATAAAAAGATTGAAATGAAGAGGTTAGGGCGACCGATGCCGGTTTTAAAATTAGACCAAACATGTGCCAAGAAAAAGGATGGTCGGTCTTTCACCAGACATTTTAACCCCCGAAATCTTGTGGCGAATGGAATTTCACTGTAAAGCTAGGAAACGGCAAAGTCGAAGGGCTAACCATCGACAAAAAGATGTTCAATAACACTTTTTTGCCATCAAACCGATATATCTTTTAACGTTTCCGAACTTCTCCTGATTTTTTTTTTTGAACTTTATTGATTTGTAGTTACAATAAACTGTTTTATACAATGGTTTGCCCTTCTGGAATCGATAGGTACCTACTTATTAATTTCTTTTAGTGCGCAACAATTACCATTCAAGAGGGCGCCGAATTCATTTTTTAAACGATTTTAACGAGTTTTGGGTAAAAAATGGGCGTGGCACCCCCAAAACGCGCATGCAGCGAGCATCCCCCTATTCGTAAGAAAAAAACCTACTTAAATTGCGCACTACCTATTTAAAACCTCACGAGCCGCCACTGTCCTTCTCCTGATTTCAAAGATATATAATATGTCAAAATTTAATTCAACCGTTTTTTATATTGGAGTTTAAAATTGTAATACCTAAACTGAATTGATGATAATCGAATTGGCGCATACTTCAATCTGACACCTCGATTATTATTAATTCAATTTATGAAAATGTGAAACTCAAATATTTCAAAATGTTAATAAGTGTATTATATATTTTTGAAATCAGGGGAAAATATCTTTCGTCCTGGCAGGAAATATATAGGGTGTTCCATCCAAGTTTAAATGGTAATACCTACGGGAAAATATGTAATTTTTGTATTAAATTTTTTTTGTTCTATTACTTATATTAACCCCTGTAGGTGGGAGCGCAAATATGTCTGTATATTCATCCCATCATAGATTAGAAACCAAATATCCATAAACAATTATAATAAACCGTAGAAACCCCACTTCGTTGCCAGATTTACAATGCATTTTTCACTGTCACGTGCTAAGTTAAATCATTGTCTTGATAAGAAATAGTCGTCCAACGGGGCCTGTGGAGAGGTGCTGCCCCCAGTGGCTGGCACCAAAAACAGTATTATTGAATGAAAACACATGCGATGTTTACGCTAAATACGAAAAGGAAGGGGTAGAAAGGAGAATACAAAATTATATTCCCGGAGCCGTAGATTTCCAAGAAATGAACTTCAGCCAAGGCTAAGTGGCAAGAACCGGTTTTATCAGTTTAATTTTTATATAGAATGAAATTTCCAATGCGTGCTTCCCCAATCTTGACTTTTCAATTGAATTTGTTTTATTGTTTGGTAAAATGGTGTTTAGCAGTTATTACACATTGATTCTTGTGATCAATTTCTTTACTAGTTTCTATTATTCATACAATTGAATTAATGCAGTAATAGAAGAAAATAGATTTGTATATGCCAGTAAAAAATGGGAATATAATAAACAATAATAAAATCCTATTTGCTAAATGTAAAACGTTTTGAATTGATACAAGTAAAATTTTACAATATAAACTGGATATTTTTAACGCATTCAAAATTAGGAACATTAAAAACATATTATTAAAAAAGATTATATTTATAAAAATTGATTATTCGCTTCCTATTAGTCAAAAAGTACCGTATTACAATTTTTAAACTTACAATGTTTATAGAGAAATAAAGATAAAAATTTAGTTTAGTTCCAATAGTAGGTAGGTATAGTTATTTTATGTATTTTTTCTTTTTATAGAAAGAAGACAATTAAACATTTTCTGCAATTTTATGCTTTAATGCACCAGGAACATGTATATATCAAATTATTGATTAAAAAGTCCCGTTATTTGGAGATTAATAAAAAAATTAACTATTTTTATTTTATTAAATTTCATTATTTTTGCAAAAGAGGGGTGATAAGAAATAACGTGTTTAAAAACTGAAATCAAAACTCGTACCACTTTAGATACGTCTTTATTTAATATGAGTTAGGTATAATACTAATTTATGTATCAGTACAGCTTTGTTTGATGTACCACAACTTATGAAATCTGTAAGAAACAATTTATTAAATTGATATTTTTCATGTAGGACAATAAAACGGTATCATTGGAAGCCGTTAAAAAACTTGTCGAATAGACAGGCAGAGTAGTACTGGCTCTGCCAAAAATTTCTGACAAATACTTGCGACCAAACACTTTCGAAAAGATGAATGTGAGATTAGCCGTACAAATTCTTTGCCACAGTGTTGCTGCAGGTTTAAAAACGGCGGTTCGAAGTAAAGAATTACATCCTGCAGCTTTAGAAACTGCTGAATTTATCGAATAGGTTGATAGGCTTTTTGATTCCCTAAACAGACAAAAGCTTTATGCTCCAAAGGCCTGTAATTCAGCAATCAGCATTGCAAACACCTACGCACAAAATGCCATCCAACAATGATTTAAACTTTTCATCGTGCTTGTGAAGCAGGACCAAAAATCCAGTAGGTTAAGTAGTCTCCCTTGTTTTAGTGGAATGTTGCAGACCATCAATGCCGTTAATTCCATGTTTAGGGACAGTTTAACAGACGGTTACAAATTTGTGCTTACAAGAAGGCTGAATCAAGATCCCTTAGAAAATTAGTTTTCATTGTACCGTCAAAGTGGTGGCTACAACAGAAACCCAACAGCAAGCAGCTTTTAAAATAAGTGTTACGATCCAGCTAAAAAAAACCTCATTCAAACTGCGAAGAAGATGAGGATAACATTTTAGAATATCAAGACACTGATGAAAATAGCGAAGAATCTTCAGCTTCATCATTTTCTTCCTCAATGTCCTCGACTTAGCTCGTAATTGGTGACAACAAAGATTCCAGTTTAGAAAAGAGTTCAATAGTCTGCTTTGGAGGATATTTACAAATACAAATGTGATTTATGTAAAGAATTTTTGCAAGGTGATCTTAGTGTTGATTTAGACGAAAATAAGAGTCTAATATTCTTTCATATTCATATTCAAAAAAGTTATAATATTGAGAAATCCTCGTTTAGTCGTCTGAAGGTACCATCACCCATATTAAAAACGTTCACAGGGATTAGTATGCAATGTTTTTCCAAGTACTTAAAAACTGTTGGAAAAAAGGAGTTTTGGAAAAAATATAGAACATATAATGTAAAAAAAATGCTATTCAGTTTACCGGATTGGTTTGTGCAAGATGAATTTGTAGATCACAGAGAGTTTATTTTAAAATTACTAATCAGAACCTTATCTTTTAAAGAATGCAAATATTTTTCATCAAAAATTAAAAGGGATGAAAAAGCCAAAACTTCAAAGACAGCCACCAAATTGACAATTTAAAACGTAATAATTACGCTCTTAATTAATTCACACTTATAATAACAATCCATGAAAATAATTAACTTAATGTGATCATCCAATCTGCTAAGGCTAACTCTCGGTTTCACAGGAAGTACAAATTTTGTAATGTTTTAGCTACTACTGCGAACCCTAATCTGAGCCCACACTGTATGATAGATATTACCAATTTACAAAATCAATATATATGAATAATTTAGTAAAAAACTGATACCATTTCAAAAATATGGATATAGTTTGTCGCCTTTTTGAGTCACCCGGTCTAATTCAAAATGTTCATGCGTATTTTAAGCTTAGATTGGGATTTTCGTAAATATTTCATATATGGATATGCAATTATCCACCCTCCCTATATTGTTGGAACCTGCAGAGATACGGGTGAAAAACCGGTTTTCCCCCAAAATCTCTAGTTAAATTAGAGCCACGGTCCATCCGTATGGTCTAAAGTAGCCCCCCATGGGGCGCACCTACCATAAAAATTTCGACCCCGTACCTCTCTTCTTTTTACCCGGGCTACATCTCTTGAAAATTTCAGCGCTCTACCTATACGGGAACGGGGTTTTCCCCAAAATCCCCCCTTAAATTAGAGCCCCGGTCCCCCCGAATGGCCCAGGGTGGCCCCATGAGGCGCATATACCAAAAAAAAATTCGACCCCGTACCTCTTCCCGTTCCCCCGAAATTAATTGTTTATTTTTCCTTCTCGCCCCTCTCCTGGCCAAAGGCGATGGAAGGGGTCCCGTTTTCGTCCAGGATCTTCTTTTTACCCTGGCTATATCCCCTGAATATTTCGGCCCTCTACCTATATCTATTTTAGGATGTTTATACGGTGCCTTATATCAATAACTAAATAACTTAAATAACTAACAACATGAAATCGATGTATAAATAACGCATTTTTGGATTTATATATTGCTGTCAATCAGGAAGTTAACATAGAGTTTTATTTTTTATTATCAAGAATTACCCTAGGTTGAATAGTTTAGATTCTAGTTATTCAGAAACGTGAAAATTGTCAATTTAAAATATTAAATATTTTAAAAATGTATCCATTGTATGTCAAACAGTGGCGGCTCGTCATAAGGGGCCAAGGGGGCATGGCACTACCTTGCGACTCTTAATATTTCGAGTTTAACTGCCAAAGATATATTTTTTATATATTTAAAATTTATCTAATAAATAAATAATATTCATCGTATCTACAATGAACAATAATAATCTATAGACTCTGATAATATTAGTCATCGAAAAATGTAATGATTCCCCGCTAATTGGGCGATTCGAGCCAAACGCGCAGCGGCCTCGTCTTCAACAGCAAATTGTCATGGAAAGGTCAAATGAGGTGACGACGATGCACGCTGAATAGGCTAGGGGACTTTAGCCGTAAATCGGCATAAAGAATTCCCATTTCTTTCTGGTAAATCGGGGCCACCTGATTCAATGGCTCGGGCCGCGTTTCGATAAGTAAAAAAGGTTGGTCTGACTCTTTAACGTTTAAAATGAATCAAATACCTAAGCAATCTTTTAGTGAAACCTTTTTAACATCTTCATGCTTTAGGTAGGTATGATGATTGCAGAAAAAAATCATTTTGTAAATGCCTTTGAAAATTTTATTAAAAAAGTAATTGAATAATTTGCAACCAAAAAAAATATATCGGAAACTGTATAACTAAAATTATTAGTATTAAAAATAGACCAATTTTGTGCGCGTGTGTAAATGCAGTCAATAGCAATTTTTGTAATATTTTTGTAAATTAATCTATGGTAGGATTTTTTATGGAAACTGCAAGTACTTTCAGCATTAATTTCTGGGGTATGTTAGGTGTTTTTTTTTTTTAACAGAACCTTTTGATAAGTTTTAAATACTTTCTTGGTAAAATTTGGTATAGCCTGGGTTAGTGTTAGTTTTGTGGGTTAGAAACCCAAAAAATAGTAGATATATAATAGAAAAGTATGCGCCTTCCATTTTTTTTTAATTACTATTACAATGAGCCATCAAAAAATGGTTGCCCGAGGTGCGTTTTTTAACGCCTTTTGGGCAAAACTTTGGGCGTGTCACCCCAAAATTTTTTCAATAATTCTTGATAAAATCCGCTTCCTTCGTTCGTGGAAGGCGTGTTTTTTTAACGATTTTTGAGTACAAATTAGGTGTGACACCCCCAACATTTTGCGGGTTAGCCTGCGGCTGCGCCTGCGGCGAGCTCTTTCTTATAAGAAACAGAATTCTATTTTGGCACCAACTTGCCTAAAAGTCACGAGTTGCCACTTGTCAAAAGTATTGAGAAGTGTTCGTAAAGTTAAGAGATAAAATAATATATAGAGGCAGCTAATTTAACTTTCTAACTCGTAACAATCTGACTGTAGTGACTGTAAACACATTTTATAAACCTGGTCTTGTACAAATAATTTGAAGCTTAATCAAATGCCCTTTAAAAATTGAAGACATTCCGACTACTTTCGAAGATATTAGAAAACCAAAGATTACCAAGACTTCTTTATTTTTTCCTGCCACTATTAATCAGATTTGGCTTTTTCGTTCTTGGACCACCATCATCAACGTACAGGGTTATTCATTATAAATGGACACCTCCCTTAACTTGGTTATTTTTAAAGATAGAGAAATAATTTTTTTATCCACTTGTAGGTAATCATCATAATTTTTTAATTTCTAATTAAAATATTATACAGGGTGGCCCATAAGCAAATGCCAATATAAAATTACATTTTTTTTAAATGGAACACCCTGTATATTATTGCATTTTTGGATTCTACTTGATATTCTTAACATATTTTATGTATGATGTTATACCTCTAGAGTTAGTAGTTTCACAGCTATAAACGGTTGAAAATCGATACTTTGGCTACTTTTCGCTTTGGTAGCAAGAAGGCCATTAAAAATGGAGTAAAATGAATTTCAC
>JAEQML010079797.1:0-11845 GCA_016904865.1 Pissodes strobi | reverse complement strand
CTGTTGCGTGTTTTGCGGATCACGTGGTTGTTCCACTCTTGAACAAATTCATTTAGTTCTGCCTGCAATTACAAAAATGTATTTTGATAAGACTATTAGTTTCACAATATTGCCAAGAAAGTGGCTAATTTTTGACATTTTCATTTCTGATTTGCCTGCTTGAAATACGCGGGAGGTCGTCATTTGCATGGCGACATCAACTAGTTAATAAAACCATAGAGTAAGGGGAGTCTTGTTCTTGCGGGCAAGGATAAGACACTGATTTTGAGGTCTCAGTTTAAAAGTACCGCAACGCGAATTTTCAAACGTTTTACGGGCCGGTTTCTGTGAAATTTTATAGTGTTTCAACAGCATACTATTGTACATATTGTTTACTGTAAATAGCAAAAAAACTCCGCCTTTTTGCAGTACATTCCTTAGCTCGGGGACGGATCCCCGACTTATTTTGCCGGTATAATGGTCGATTCGGACGATGGAGATGTTTCCATTGCCTCGATCACTTCGCGACCACCCCCTGACGATATAATTCTCGAAAAAACAAGAAAGGTTTATCGCAGAATGTCACAGTATGTAGATAAATGCAAGTCATGCAGCTTCCTAATCGAACCTATGCGCTCGGTCACTAACAAAGACCCGAAATCGCTTACCCAAGACTTAAACAAGGCCATTGATCATTTGAGACTGGAGCATGGGCTATCCTCAACTAGAAAGAAGGATAATATACAGCCCAAAATAGACACTGGCAGGAAAAAGCCAAAGATTGACAAGAAAGCCATGACAGTGTCCGAAAGCGCCACGGCATCACACACTTTGCAGACAAAAATGGCGGTAGAACCTACACACCAACCCATACAGACCTTAAGCGGGGAAGTATCTGCAAATAATTCTGTAAATACTGTTAATATGCTACCCTCTGTCTCCGCACCTCAACTGACCCCTAACACAGAAAAAGTAGTCTTTAAAACGCCGCTTAAAACACTACCGTTTAAGAAGCATTTGAAAATGTTACAAGATATAGGCGGTCAACAGTCGATCCCTACCCAAAATAGATATCAGCCGCTCTCAGATATGGAGGAGGACACTATAAGTGAGATGTCTTCCAACAGTAAGAAAACATCAAAAAGAAACAGCACTAGATCCGCTAAGAGGAAATCAGATGTCCTCGACGAAACTCACAAAGTGTCTCCAAAAGCAAAGAAAGGCCCTGTTCCGCCAATAGTTATACAGGGCAAATTTCAAAACCATAAAGCCCTCCAGGCTGATTTGAAGCGACACCAAATCAGCAAATACACGCTCAAGTATACTAAGAACACGGTGATAGTTTACTGTGAGCTTGAGAAGGATTGGGTCTTCTTGAAGCGTAGCCTTGACCAGGATAAGGTACAGTATCACACGTACGCTGAATCATCGCAAAAAACCAAGGCCTTCGTTTTAAGAGGTCTAGACGGGGAAATAGAGACTGCTGACATCAAGCACGAACTCACCGACCTCTATAACATTGACGCTAAGAACATTTACTTGATGAAGCGCACGCGAGTGCCGTTATACCTTGTGGTGCTTGATTCAACATACACGCTAAAGAAGTTGAATCAAGAATGTAAAACCATTCTTGACGTGCGGGTCAGCTGGGAAAATAGGTTATCTGACAAACCTATAATGCAATGCAAGCGATGTCAGGGCTTAGGGCATGCTGCTACTTACTGTAGGAAGGATTACAAGTGTTCAAAATGTGCTGGCCCTCACGAGATCACGTCATGTGAGGGTACGTATATCAAATGCGCGAACTGCGGGGAGGAGCATCGCTCCATCAGCACAAACTGCCCTGTATACATTTACAAGCTGAGTTTGCTTGCACAGCCCAAGGCGAAGCAAACCTACAAGCCAGCCCCACCACCGGCTAGGCCCGCATGGCAGAACAACCCTGCACGAGCTGACCGGCGAAGAGGTCAGGGTCTGAGCAAAGACCAACTTCATGAACGTGAAGAAGACAGTAGCCAGCAGTATAATCAGCAGTTCCCAGACACACTGGGAAAGAATAAAGCCCCCAACCGTGATAGCACGAAGGGAAACCCGGAAAATAAAAATGTAAGTGCTAGAAATGAGAGTACAAACATGCATATTAATTCTCAGGCAGATTTTAATTCGAACTTTAAGAATCTTTCGAGCACAATTAATGAAATTAATGACCTTGTTAACATAAGCGAGCTCTTTTTCGCACTTGACGAGTTCCTCTCGTTGTTAAAGGCTTGCAATGGCGATAAAATTGCCATTGTACAGGCTACCGTGAGATTTTTCTCACATGAACTCGACAAGTATAATATTTAATGTATTATAATAAATGTTCCATATATGTAGTTGGAACTGCAATTCGATCAGAAATAAACTGGGCGAGTTCAAACAATTCATGCATGATAATCCCTTCCAGGTTATCTTTCTATTAGAAACCCGCATAGAACCTTGGTTCACACTTAAGATTCGGGGCTACCAAATCGAGAGATTTGAGAGACCGAATCCGCGAGCGGGGGGTGTGGCCTGCCTAATCCGTAGGTCACTAAACTATAAGAGGGTCCCCAATATCGACATCCCTGTAGACCATGTCTGCATCGAGCTTGAGAGTGGCCTGCGGATTGTCGGGGCATATGCCCCCCCTCGCTCCCCCTTCACCCGCGAAGACTTCCTTGGCTTCTTCCCTAACAATAAGAGGATTGTTCTGATTGGCGACCTAAACGCTCACCATGTAGAATGGGGCGGCAGAGCGACAAATAGAGCAGGCCGAATATTACATTCAATAATAGAAAGTAACCCGGATTTTCTCTTCCACCGTTCCGAATCTCCCACTTATCACTCCACATACACTCACAGTGCCTCCTTCCTGGACGTTGCTGTCACGAGGGGGATTGCTGACATCGCACCTCTCCGCACACTGTATGCTTTAAATTCGGATCACTTCCCAGTTGTTATCTGCCTAAGAGAAAGGCATCGCGAGAACAAGGAAACTTGTATCTCATATAAAAACTTCAACTGGGAGGAGTTCCGACGAAGACTCAACGAGGTGACAGTGATCCCCAGGCAGATAGACACTGTCCAGGAATTAGAGGCACAAGTTCATATACTTACCTCGAACATCCAGCGTATCAGAGATACCTTAGCTCATACAGTCAGGAAAGAGCGCCCTGCTGACACCCTTCCTAATCATATCCTAGACCAAATCAGCTTTAGAAACAGAGTCAGGCGCAGATGGCAAAGAAATAGAGCATATATTGACCGTGTACGTATGAATGCTCTAACGGAATCCATCAAACTCCAAATCCAGGAGTATAAAACTGCTAAATGGATGCAGTATATAAACTCCATAAGTAGGCATGACGGCTCCCTTTGGAGGCTTGCCAGGAGCGTCCGCGGAACCTTCGCGTCTCTGCCAACCATCCAACATAATGGTATGGAGGCTATAGACGATCAGAGCAAGGCGGAGGCCTTCGCGGACTTCCTGGAGGGCATTCATGGTGAAAACCCGGATACCACACCCTTCCATACAAGAATAACTGAAACAACAGCTAAATTCAAAAGTCAGAGATACCCTATTCCTCCGTCATGTTGGAATAAGCTGCTTGTTACCCCTGCTGAACTCAGGAAAACTCTTTGCCATCTGCCCAGAAACAAAGCTCCAGGACATGACACCTTACCCAACTCAACGTTACGCAACTTACCAAACAAATCCTTAATCCAATTCATGCATATTGTCAACGCCATTATTCGCCTCCAGCACTTCCCGATACCCTGGAAGCGCGCGAGAATAATCATGTTGCACAAAGCTGGAAAATACCCAAAGCTCACGAGCTCTTATAGGCCGATCTCCCTGCTACCTACCATGGGAAAGGTGGCAGAAAGGCTCATCCTGTCTAGGATGGGGGACATTGCCAATAAGCTAAAAGTACTGCCAGATGAACAGTTTGGCTTTCGGGCTAGGCATAGCACTGCGATGTTAGCAGCGAAAATAGTTCAAGATACCTTCGATGGCTTCAATCGACTACAAAGCACGGCACTCCTCCTCCTAGACATCGAGCGGGCTTTCGACAGGGTATGGCATGACGGCCTACTGTATAAGATGTACGCAAGGTACGGTTTTCCATTACATGTGGTAGCGCTGATACAGTCATACCTTGCCGAACGCACCTTTTCCGTGCGCGCCGGTGGGGCTGAGTCGGCCATAAGGCCTCTTAGAGCCGGTGTACCGCAGGGTACGGTCCTATCCCCCCAGCTTTTCAACTACTATATCGCGGATATCCCATCGATCCCTCAATCCCGCATAGCGCTCTATGCCGACGATACGGCAATCTATGCGCAATCGCGCATTGCGCAGGCAGCAAAACTTAAGCTAATGGACCATTTGGATGTCCTCCTACCTTACTACCACAGTTGGAAAATTAATTTAAATATTCCGAAAACTGAGTTGGCAATTTTAACGCGAAAGCGCAAGGACACCGAAATTACGCCACTCGAAATACAAGGAACTACTATAAATGTCAAAAACGAGGTCAAATATCTTGGCATCGTTTTTGACAAAAAGCTAAATTTCAGCAAGCATATTCTTGAAATAAAGAGAAAAAACGCGGTAATACACAACAGTCTTAACATGCTTATTAGGCCTAGATCCTTTTTAAGTCCCACTAACAAGATAATACTCTATAAATCAATTATCAGGCCTGCCCTGCTGTATGGGTCCCCTGTTTGGAGTTCTGTAGCCAAAACTCATAAGAATGCTATCCAGACAATCCAAAATAGATACTTAAGAGCAGCCTTTTCTGCGAGTCGCTACACTAGAGTCACTGACATGCATGACTGGGCTGACATAGAAACAGTCGAAGTACATATTGACAAGACAGCGTGCAAGTTCTTTGATTCCGGTATTCGCGGCTCGCAGATCACTGCTGGCATTGCGAATCAGCGCGAAAATCTGGGGCCCAGACCTAAACACGGACCTGTACACAAGGCAACGACACTATATTTTCAAAATCCGCGGCCTCCTGAATAGCAACAATATAGCCCTAAACATAGTGCATTCATAGGAACTGCACATAATGTTCTTTAGACAGAGCTACATCTCCTTCAGTCAGAGTAAAAAGTATCAAACAACTACCAGAAATCATAGGTAAGTGTAATTACAGTAATTACACAACTATGCACATCTGAGGGACAGTAGAAAAAGATTCGACTAAATTTAATTATTAGTCTCAAACACACATAACGCGCGAAACATTGTGCGATATGCCAGCCTGCCAGAGCCTGGCAAGTACCGAGCCTCTACGATTTCTCACGACGCCATTATATTGGGCACGCGACAAGCTGTTCGTTTGTCTGTTCGACAGGCAGTCAGGGATCGCAGCGCGTATGGTGCGTCGCTCCTCGGAGCGAACTTGGATCGACGTAATTATTGGCAACTCCACCCGCACAATGGCGTTCGGTTTGCTATCGCGTGGTATCACCGTTAACGCTACGCTAATGGTGAATGTACATAGTACCTAATATACATATTGTAAATAGTAGATATCATAGATATGTCCCTAATATGATAAATGTCTTGTAAATAACGACAACTATTAACCAAACGGACGTCACAGACTCACGGACACTACATACCGGTTGAATGGTCAATCAATGTAATCTTGTATAGGAAGACTCATGTAGATAATAGATTACCTTGTAAATAGTAGTATATAAATAGCACATAACATACATAGGACTAACCAAGGCTAACCGTGAGGTAGTAATAGCCTAAGACACTTGACGAATCAGCTGCCTGCGCGTCCTTAGCTGGAGGCAAATCTTGGCAGGGCTCGCCTGTTGCGAGCCTGATCGAATAGGCTGCAGCCTAGGCAGTGAAGATTACCCTGCACGAAAGGACGCAGAATTGCGCCCCCGACCGTTTTCTAGTAAAACCAAAGAAACGTGTAAGAGGTTTTTTCTAACAGTTTTTCCTCTGTTTCCGGCCGCACACTAAGTAAACTGCATCCTAAGCTCACTATGCACAACAGCCTTATGGTAAATTTAAATGAGCACTACGTTCGAAGGGTCAGACACCCATAGGGACATGATTGTACTCTCATGAAATAGCACACTAGGATTTAACATAGTTAGATTAGGTAGGCCATCAGCCAAAGCGTGATAAGTTGAGATGAGTAAACCTACTGCCGACATGCAGTGCGTGGGTCAAACTCGTTTATTCCTTAAATCGCAGTCTATATGTTGATACTAGTGAAGTTACTTGTAATTGTGATTTGAATAAATTGTTGTTGTTGTTGTTGTATACAATTAAACACACTAAACATAGAGTAAGGCGACATAAAAAGGAACAGATTCCGTAAAATCATTCGGGGGCATCTAAAAAAAACTGTAAGACATGTCAAACATAATTTTTAAATACGCACATTTTGACAAAAGCACATTTTTGGTCACGGGTTTTGCATATATGACGTTATCGTCTATTCTATGCGACCTCACTGTATAATACTTGCATACCTGTATTAGGTCCATAAAACAATACTGGAGAAGTGACTTATCAATTAAGGTGCCATTAAACATCCCGTCATCCTTCAGATGCTGAAAACAGTTCATCCAATATTTACCATGTTATCTTCTCAGCAAACCCCACCAAGCCTCGATTCTCTGATTTGCTTGACTTGTGCCATATAAAAATGGTGGCAGTATATTCCCATTTTGAACATCATGCATTGCTTCATGAAAATATTCCTGCACATGTTTAACAAGTCCATTTTCGGTGCCCATATCTGTCCTTATATTTTGTGGATAACCCTTCACATTAGTTGCTGTATCCAGAAAATAGCTACATATAATTCTAGGATTATTGTTAGTATATGCTGCTCTAACCCATAGTATTTTGCGAGAAAACCCGTCAATGAATCCACTTATGCATATCCCATATGCCTTTAATTTGTCGTATCCGTCAATATATCACAGATAATTGGGGCCTTTGTTGTAACGTATGTCCCGAAAGTTTTGGCACAACATTTAGGGGCCTAAAAATAGGTTGTAATGATAATATATCGAGATGGCTTTGGAAACAAAAAATTGTTTATTTCCTTGACATTAGTTCGACATGTCCTTTTTTTAAATCAGTTGCACTAAAATGTCTTGTAAATTAGAATTACGAAAAAGTATTTATAATTTGGTTGGACGAATGCCTAAAGCTAAAATAGTTCGCATTTTTCAAAACTAAAATATTTCACGCAGAAGTATTTACCGTACTATAGCCGAATGTGAAGAAGGAATTCCCTGTCTAAATCTTCCAAAAAGTGGAAGACCAAGAAGTTTTACGCGAGAAAGAGCGGACAGATTGGTAAGAAGAGCAAAAGACAGAGTCGGGGTTTCTACAAGAAAATTAGCGCGTCAATTCCATTCTTCAAAGAGTACAGTATCTTACACTTGCCAACTCGGAAATCAAAGGAAACGATGGTTTTTATACGGAAAATATAGAAGAGTGTCCAAACAATGTTAAATATAAGGTAAAAGCAAAATTTGCTGATAAAGTTTTGGTGTGGTGTGCGATATCGATTAGTGGGATATCTAGACCTTATATGGGTCGAGTTAGGGGGGAAGCTATAGATGCGGAAACCTATATTAACAACTGCCTCAATAAATTAGTGGATTTTGTACACCAACATCACGATGGAGATGATATTATGTTTTGGCCCGCCTTAGCAAGCTGCCATTATGCAAGAGCAACTCAAAATTGCCTTCATCAAAATAACATACCTTTCGTACCAAGACAAGATAACCCTCCTAATTCACCTCAGGCCCGCTCGATTGAAGATTTTTGGGCATTGTTATCCCGCAAAGTGTATAATGGAGGGTGGCAAGCCGAAAATGAGGAACAACTATGGCGTAGAATTCTTGGAAAGCTAGGCGAAATAGATGTTCAAGTTGTCCAGAACCTAATGCGTGATGTTCGCAGAAATTTGCGCCTAATTGAGCAGCACGGGCCCTTTCACATAATTTAAGTTAATAATTTTGTTAGTTACTAAGCCGTTAATTATAGCAAATAATAAAAGTTTAAATAAAGTTACGTATTACAGAAATACTTGGTTAAATATTTTGTGCCAAAACTTTCGGGACATACGTTAGTATTGTCTTCGTCTTAGTCTTTTCCTTCGAGGCACCAACACACCTTCAGGATCCAATAAATGCATTAGCTGCCAGATAGATGACTGTTTTACTGTCATTCCATTTTGAATGCATCTTCGATGAATCCACTTATACCCAGGCATTTGTCCACTTCCAAGCAAATGCTCTTCCAGAAAGCTGCGAACTATCGCTATATATCTTTCGACGATACAGACCCATCTTCTTGAGACGCCGTTTCAGTGTCCTTGGGCTAATATCTTGACCATGTGCTAAGAGATACAACATTATTTCGTTCTGCTGCAATCCCAGGTTAAAGTAGTGACGAATTAATCTGTTTAAACGTTCATTTTCAGCATTCATAATTCATGCAAAAAATGTCAATCAAAACTGAAAAAAATATATAAAAACAGCCATAAGACGGCGCCGGCGTATATCAGCGCCACTAGAAAATAAATCTATTTTTATAATTTTGAGAAAAGATCCCAAAAATTTGGGTAAAAAGCCGAAATTTGATTTGAATAAACAATGGAAATTCCATAATATTTCTTATAGTACCTAGAGACTTTTTATCATAAACTTAATGCTAGGTGCAAAGAAAAAGCAATTTGCTGACCAAAAAATTAAAATCTTTCTTTATTGATAATATGTAAAAAATAGCATGCGTTAATAATCAAATTATTGTTGACAATAATGAAACTTCCCTTTGTTCACTCAAACCAAATTTTGATTTTTCTCCAAATTTTGAGATTTTTTCTCAAAATAAAAAATAAATTTATTTTCTAGTGGCGCCAATACGCCGTCGTATAAAAGATACCAAATATTGATGTAATGACTTCTTCGTACCTTAAAAAACACTTCTGAGGTTTCACACACACTTAATTTAAGTAGATAACTGCAACAGTGGAACTGCAAAGATCTAAACATGATGAAATCAAGTCGCCCGACTGTCAATAGCGACACAATACGAATAAGAGACTTGCGATTGTTAGACGTGTTGTAACACGACTAAGAGACGCGCAACTGTTAATCGTGTTGTATCGCGACAACAAGTCGTCTTAACAATTTCACGCGACGGTGACCCTTCAGAGCTTCCGTATAATACTCTTTGTTAATTCCCGGCATGTTTAATCGGTACCGTAGCGCTATACACTACGTTATATTTAAATGTTAACCTAAAACACATTCGTTTTTCTTTTCAGACTTCTACACTACAGTATTCGATACATTTATCAAAAAGTATCGGATACTTCTGACTTCGGAAAGTATCGGATCTTTTGTATCGGATAGATACTTTTTGCCCACCACTAATACCTTGTTTTAATCGCTTTGTTACGTACTACCTACCTAATGCTTTCGGTTCGTCGTTCGTTTACCGATCATTTTTGATAGATTTTTGTATTTTATGCAGTAAAATAAAAATATAAGTATATCCATCCATATCCTGCACGTGCATAGTTTTTTTGACCTTCAGGATCACCAAATTAAGCTACAATGAGCACGATATTAAATAAAGCAAAACCTAAAAAGTCGGGCGCTGCTAATCGCAGGGAGAAACTGAGAAAATCTCTCCTTGCTGCCGGCTCCTCACAAGGAAAAGGAAAATTAGAAAATTTCTGTTTCATGAAAAATTGGAGTAAGTACCTATTTTTTGTGTATTTTTCGTATCGTGTTTTCTCTCTATCTTACACTTGTACTTTTTGAACAGTAAACAGCGACTAGTAAAATGATAAATTAAATTTATAGAGCTGATTTTGTTCTTCATCTTTTATTTTTTGCTAAAGAGAAACATTTTATTTAAATATTTTGTTTTTCTTTAGTACCTTGAATCAAGAGCAAACTTCATATTCTAATACCGAGATTACCGAGTCCAATACTGATGACGTAAAAGTAGAGAACACGTATGGGGAAATGGAAAGTAGTTTGGATAGTGATAGTAGCGGAAGTAGAAGTAGCGTTAGTATTATAAGTATTAGTAACGATGTAGAGATGGAAGAAGTTGCTATTGATGGTACTGATGTTACTACTGGTAACGGTTTATGGTTTATCTTTTAGATAGTAAAATATTTGATTAATATGTAGCATAACTTTGTTCTTCCGATATTTTAGGTTTTGGCATTATGTAACATTTTTCATGAGTAATAGTGGTATTGAAATGTTGATATACACCCTAGCAAATACAGGGTGTCTCAAATGTTTTTCTACGCAATTCCGAATATCATTATAGGGTACTGTTCCGTTTTTAGATTCCGTTTTGGCTTCGGTTGCAAAGGAACATCAATCTTTGGATTTAGAATATCAGAGTGATCCATACCTATTTAAAGAAGTGGTGATGAATACTGAATTAATTCGAAAATTGGTTTCTATAGGCCCCTGTCAACCTGGTTTAAGTGATGACTATAAATTGTTTCCGATAGTTGACAATCGCAGATTCCAGATTAATTGGTATAAACTAAACGGAAAAATTCGAGGATGGCTTATCTACTCTCCTAGGGCTAATTGTCTCTTTTGTCAATACTGCTGGCTGTTAAGTGATGCTAATGAAACGGTCTGGGCAGATGCACGTCGAGGATTCAAAAATTTGAAGAAAGGACCAGAGAAAATAAAACAGCACGAAGAAAGCGAATTGCATAGATCTTTAACTAATAAGTTTTTAGTGATGAAATTGCATTTACTTCAGGATTCTTCCGTGATACAAGAGCAAATAAAACTGGAAAAAAGTGAAATTAAAAAGAACAGAGAAGCTCTAAAACTTTTGATAGATATAATATTGTATCTTGCGAAGCAATGTTTACCCTTACGAGGCCACGATGAGTCGGACAAAAGCAAAAATAACGGCAATTTTTTAGAACTCGTCGAACTTCTAAAAAAATACGATGTATTACTTGCAGGGCACTTAGCCAATGCCTCCAAAGTCGCAAAATATACCAGTAATTTGATACAAAATGAACTATTGGATCAGCTGGCTCATCGGGCGCTAAAAGGCATTAGCAATGAAATCAAAGGGGCGAAATATTTCTCTATTATCGTAGATTCCTCCCTAGACTATAGTAAGAAGGAACAGTTATCTTTAACCTGCCGATTTGTCAATAAATCTGGTGTACCAGAAGAAAGATTCCTTAAATTTATCAATATTCCCGATGGTTCTGCTGAAACCTATTTCGTTACTGTGACTGAAGAATTGAAAAACCTTAATATTGATATAAAATTTTGTCGGGGTCAAGGATATGATGGAGCTAGTGTAATGTCCGATAGTTTAAATGGGCTTCAATTTAAAATTAAGAAAATTGTTCCCGAAGCTGTTTATATACACTGTTGTGCGCATAACTTAAATCTTGTACTCGTAGATGCAGTAAGCTCCAATTCTGAGGTTAAATTGTTTTTCGATGTATTAGAAAAAGTGTACGTTTTTTTTACAGAAAGTTTTCCTCGTATGAATCTTTTTAAAAATCCCAAGAACAACATTCAGGTGATTTGGAAGCAAAATTAACCCTAAAAAAGCTTTCAACTACGAGGTGGGCAAGCCATTCTAGGGCAGTTAATTCATTCTATGTTAATATTTATATTGTCACATATATATGCTCTTACCGCTTGTTGCCTATGGACCTGACTTCGTTGCAGTAGTTGCGCTGTGCTCTTTCAGAAGACGGAGTTCAGATATCGGTAGTTGGGAGAGATGGATAGAAACACTCGGTGTAAAAAAGGCTTG
>JAEQML010079794.1:0-11846 GCA_016904865.1 Pissodes strobi | reverse complement strand
TAACTGAGAACACTTATACACAGGTATAAGGTTGTCAGGTCCTTACCTAACCTGGGTGAACGTATGCATAGGTATACGGCATTCGGGGGCTACTAAAAAGTATAGAGAGAGTCGAATTTATGAAGTATCAGAACTTCTAGTGAAGGGATAGTTTTTGGGGAGTTTCAAAAAGTAGTGAAAGTGCCTTAGCAATTTGTGATAACCTAAAAAGACTTACCTTATAAATATCAGAACAAATACCTAAATAAAAGACAACCCGCTCACATAAACTTTATTAATAAAATAGTAACGTCGCTTGCTAGACAAACTTTGAACTAAGCCTCCCTCGAGAAGACATGCATTTCATATTAATTGGGTATAGTGTAAACTCTTAATTCATCTATAATCTTAAACACGCCTTTATTAGTATACAGTCTAACCGTTGTTAAGTTTGTTTGTAAATAAACTTGTTATTGTTTTTATCGATGTGTCTCCTTTATTATCTCTTCTCAACTTGACGTAGTGCATTCCTAAATCTGAGTTACTCTCCTACACGCTAAGTAAGGCGTGTCGTCACCGATAAAAAGTACAAGTCGTGACACTATTTTCCTTCAAAGCTATCAATATGATGTTATTATTTTGGGGGTCACGACACCTTTGACCCCTTCCTTTTTTTTTTTTGATAGGACATAATTTTTCATTTCAACGTTTTCGTCTATTTAATTCTTTTATATCTTGCATGGTTCGACTGACATTAGGCAAAATATGATTTAAAACAAAGCTAATTTTTTAATGATATTTTAGATTAGGATTCTATGATTTAGTAAATTTCTTTTTAGTCTTACATCTTTACCTTATATAAATATGCATTTGTTTCATAATCATCGTACCTACTTCATTGAATATCCGATCGATTTGATCATATTTTCCAAATATGAGGCAGACCGTGCAAGATGCGAAAAACTACAAGACGCAACAAAATTAAAAGATAAACAAAAGAAGTGCATTTCGTCTAAAAAAAGTTTGAGGGTCGTAACCCCAAATAAACAAAACACCGTAGATAATTTTACTGGTAATAAGATAATTCTGTAGATTTTTTAATAAGTAACCTACGCACAAAATTGGAAGAAATAATCTTTAAATACGAATAACAGGAATAGGAATATCATGTGTTTTGTAAACGAAACGTTTCCGGACATATGGAAATTTGAAATATCTCATTAGGATAAAGTCCCACACATTGTGGCAAAAAAAAATTAAAATAGTAAACATGACGCTTGAATTCAGTCAAGGCAATATTTTAACAAGATAATATCAGTATATATAAAAATAGAGCATAATAAATCTTAGGTCTGTTGCCAAACTCCGGATGTCAGAACTCGCATCAGATTGGAAAAAGCATACATTGTCGAGCGGTCTCCCAACTAAAAGTGAAGAGAAATTTTTTTTTATAGGAGAGTTCAATACTTAAATAATTAAGTTTTTTACATTTTTTTTAGTAATATAGCTAACCTATTAATCTATTCTTGTACAAATATCGTATTGTATTTGCTTTAACATATAATATTATACGACCGGTTGCGTTTTTGATTCACCTATTAAATCGACATATACATTTTACGTTCATTGAAAATGAAGTGCATGCTACATTTGCCACATGACGTCACACGCGTGAAAGCCAAGCGGTGTAAGGTTTTTTAGGGTATAACCGCATGAGGCCTTCATAGATCTAAAGAATAGATTCATGCCCACCTAAAATTGCCATTTACAACATTTTTTTAGAGGTTCATCAATTTTTATAGCGAAAATTATCATACATTTGTTAAAATTCGGTGTTCCTACTTTTCTACATATACCTCGCGATACCTGAGGAAGTAATTGAGATAATTACATAATATTTTGTTAATCGGTAGAGGTAATTATCTTTCCTAGAAGAACTAAACTGCTGGACACTCGAACTTACACAAACCGATTTTTAGGCAATTTTCAAAGTTCAATATCTCCACCAAGAAAAGAGTTTTTTGAACGCGGCTTCCGTATTTTAAAAGCTAGGTTATTCCTGATTAAGCTGCATAACGTAAATTTTTCACAGGGCTATAGGATTATGATATACGGTGGTGATCAATAAAGTCATACAAAAATCAAAAAGTTTGTGTGTGTGACATTTCGGCAAAAAAAATTTTTGGTCCTTGCAATATGGTTCGTTATTAAAGTAACATTAATATATCTAGACGTTTTTGTCAGTTTTTGGATTTAGGCCCTTTAACCTTGAATACACTATTAAATATCAAATTAAGGTAACAAGATTTTTAAAATCCTATAACTTGACATTGGATTGACAGATCATGATGATTTCTGCAGATTTGGAATCCTTATTTCATGTAGACTTTCTATGGTGCCAGCATTTTATTTGAGTGTTGAAATTTCCACATTATACCGGGTCAATAATAGAGAAAAACGAAGAGTACACGAAATTATTTAAAATACTGAGATAACCCACCTCTTTAAAATACTATTTCACTGATACATTCATTTTTGAGACACCCTATATATGCATATATTTTTAGACACCCTTTATACATGTAAAAGATAAATCAAGTCATAAATTGAAGTCGAGTTTTTGCGAGGTTTTTTGGAGGAGATCCGATTGGTATTGCTCGAGAACGGAAAATAGAGAGTCAGAAGCCAGCGGAGTGTACGGTTTATTTTGGTGAATTGTTTTGCTTCTGTGTTGCAATATGTCATTACAAGTCGGTAAAATGAAACTTATAATATTGTTATTAACATAATTTGTACCATTATATATTTTATACTAATCTCATTGATAATTAATATTTGATGGCCTAACATGTGTATACATTTTCATATTGTTATTAACATAATTTGCATAAATATTTCTACTAATATCATTGATACTGAATATTTGATGGCCTAACATGTATATACATTTTCATATTGTTATTAACATTATTTGCATAAATATTTCTTTATTTTCATGAATAATTCATATTTGATGGCATAACATGTGTATATATATGGATATTGTTATAAACATAATTTGCATAAATATTTCTTCTATTTTCATGGATAATTGAAAGATTAATCGAACACCTACTTACCTGTATGAAGATTAATCGTAATTTTCCGAGCTTGTCTTCCGATATGATTACATTGTAGTTTCTGAATCACCATACCCATCGATACGTTTTTAAAGCATAAAGTTTTTTATCCTCAACCCGAGTCTGCTATCGCACTTCGATGCTTACTCATTCTGTTTTAGAGCAAAATTGCCCGCCTAAGGGGCATGTGGTTGGGAGGTTTGTAATCATATCGGAAGACAAGCTCGGAAAATTACGATTAATCTTCATACAGGTAAGTAGGTATTCGATTAATCTTTCAATTTTCCATCGCTTCTCTTCCGATATGATTACATTGTAGCTTTTTAAAGCTAGATGGTGCAATTTTGCATTATTCTACCTTCAATCCTGAGAATACCACAAAAACACAATTAAGGCAGCAAAGTCGTTCAATTCAACTCTATTTTAAGTATGACAAAAAAAAATCAATGAAAATTATATCCCATAAATTCCTTAACCACTTAAAAATTAAGGGTGCCTATTCTAGATAAATAAACATATTTTATAATATAATATATTATTGATATACAATCAGAGCAAAACAAATGTAATAAATTGAACCTTAGGCAACGGAATACTTAAAAGGCTACCTGTTAGGGCTAAGATATACCCAAATTTAAAATTGTATTGGCAGATATGTCACTGGGCGTACCTAGAGGTCGAGTATAGAATCTGAAGAAAGTGTCAGAATTTTAGGACTCCACCCTGCTATATTCTTAATGACATTTAGGTTTATGTCAAACTTAAAGGCTGCTCACGTGCTGGCGTGCCTTACACTATATTCGGTAAAGACGTTAACGTTCGTTCCATACCATTGTTTATTAAAATTAAGTTGATCCACCTACTCAAGGTTTGAGTTATTGCGTGGTGATGTGGTTTTTTTTTTTTTTTTTTTTTTGAGAATTAAGAATAGGGATGTATAATTGGAACGAATGTGCACGGTGACTTTAATGCACTGTTTTATAGAATTTGCGACATATAATAGGTAATTCTGATTTTTGAAAATACGAAAAATGGGCTGTCTTTTATAGGGAGCTGAGGTTTAAATTTTTTTCCGAAATCTTCAATTTTGACTGTAGAGTCTCTATTATTGCCGATCGTAATTTTGCTTAATATTTGGATCCGATGTGCTGAACTTAATGCCATAAGTGTTTAGTGTTACCGTTTTCTTTTTAGTTTATCAAGTGATAGAGATTGTAAAGGGTAAAGTGTTGATACATAGAGTAATACAGGTTCAACGTTCCATGTAAAACTGTATTTAGGTTTAGGGGGCTTTAACTTGTAGCCTCCCTTCAAACATATTTTTGTTATATTTTAATCTCTATTAGGCGGTGAAACATAAAGTTAAGAGCTGATCTATAGGTACTTATCAAGACGTAAGAAGCTCCTTTGTTTATTTCGCGAACTAAAAAGTCCAGATAAATGTTTAAATTATAAGTAAAGACATCGAAATTTTGCTGCTACAGAAATTATAATAACTACTTATTAAAACATGCGTTGTATGTTAAATATTAATTAACAATTTGTTTTAATAAAAATATTTATAGGTACGCCTATGTTATTACTATTAAGTTAGCAACAGTTTAGACAGTAGGATAACGTTGACAGTGTTGTTGTTAGATATATTTTATATATCGTTGCAATATTATAAATACATAAAGTAAAAATACTAAAAGCCGGTGTTTTATCAACACAGAACAAGCAAAAATCAATTTTAAAATCACAACATTGTACTGTTTTCAAGTTCCTTCTGGTATGGATGCAAACATTATTGGGATGGCGTGACCGGAAATGCTTCTTTGACGAAATGCTTCTCAGACAGTTTCCTTGCCACCAGGAAAAATTTCCTGTCTAACAGATGAGAGTCTCTATCTAACCCAAACTAACCCAAACTAATTTTTACTCGACTTAAAAGTCAACGGTTTCCCAACTAATAAACTAGAAAACACGGTATACCAGGGCTGTACTAGCCACCAATATTCCGGTGGCATCATCATTTTATCTAAAGCCTTAAATAACATAGAAAACAAGCGAAAAGCGTAAAAATCATGCCAAGAAATTGTAAATGCATCGACAACTGTGGAGGTTGAATCCGGAAACCAGGAACAGACATTTTACATTAAAATAAGTTGCAAATAAATCTAACCCCTTATTATTTTCTGATATACCTGCTTGTTTAGTTCGTATTCTGTTTCAATGGAAGTTTGTCTTGATGCCTTGTCGGGTTCCGTTTTTCTTTTGAAGCGATATAAGATGCGATGAGTGTTATACGTTTTGTTCACGCTAGTCTAAAATTTAAAAGGTTATATTGGTTAAGTTGCGATATTTTACGCTTTCCCCACGATTAATGCAGGATATTGCCGTCTTATTATCGATTCTAAGTAAGACTCTAATATTTCCATTTGATTTAGTAAATAATTGTAAGCCATGACAAGCAGCTTTACTCAGTTTACTCAGTTTACTCAGTTTATTCACATAATTTACAATAGTTTTACAATACAATAAATTGCAACATTTACAATTTCAGCTACTTAAATAGGTTATTGCACCTAGATTACTAGCAATCTGTATGTGCAAAAATGTTAGTCGGAAAATTATTTTCTTATATTATAATAATGTCAAAATAATGTTTATGTTACAACCTGCATGTACTAAAGTTAAAAGATACAATGTGAAGGATGAAAAGTTTGAAGGAAAAAAACAAAAAAAAATCAAGAAAAATTCAAGAGTACACACAACACACAAGCAATGAGAATCACAACAGTTCAAGAAATGTTTTATAGTTGCTGTAGATGAGTAGCTTACACTTTTTGGCAAATGCATGATATTTAGATATATTTTTTATGTTAGTTGGCAAGGAATTGTATATTTTGGGGGCTAGGCTTGTAATAAATCTCTGGCTGCCATCCTTTCTGTAAAAAGGGACAATCAAATTATGATTGGTTACTTGTCTAGTTTGGCATGCGTGCTCAACTTTTGTTTGTAAATCATTGCTACTGTACAGAAAGAGACAAATGTTATAAAAGTACAACATTCTGATGTTAAGAGTGTTGTCGTCATAGAGCTGTTCAGTAGGAAATCGTTTTTCTTTCTGAAATATGACTTTTAAAATATAATTTTGCACCACATTCAAAGGTTCAAGAGAGTTCTTGTACAGACCACCCCACACAATTATAGCATACTGTAGAATAGGCTCCACCAAAGCTTTATAGATGGATATAAGTAAGTTTTTGTTCATAAATTTACATAACTCATAAAATTTGAAGACCAGCCCTCTAACTCTAGTAACCAAACCATCAACATGTTTAGACCACTTTAAGTTCTTATCAACTATAACACCTAAATATTTGATGTAATCAACTTCATTTATTTTTAATCCTGTTCCGTTCAGCTGTAAAAAGTTGAAATTAGGTCTCTTCACATCAGTAAGAGAGAATGCAATATATTTTGATTTGTCTATGTTAAGGGTTAATTCGCTAAAGTCCAACCACTCCTTCACCATTCCAATACCCAGTTCAGCCTTAGTTTTTACCCGCTCCCAACTATCATCAGTAAATACCAAAACTGTGTCATCCGCATATGATATAATTAAGCCTTTAATTTTTTTGCTCAGTAATGAATTTATGTATACGATAAACAGGAGCGGCCCCAAAACAGTGCCCTGGGGGATGCCCAAATGGATCGTTAGATAGTCACTCAAAATGTGATTTACTCTAACCTGCTGTGTTCTGTCTTCCAAATAACTGCGAAAGACGTCCAACACAGTGCCCCTTACTCCGCAGTGCTCTAGCACATCCAATAGCTTTTTATGAGGCACTGTGTCGAAAGCCTTTGCAAGGTCCAAAAAGACACCCAGGCACTTTCTGCGTCCGTCCAAGTGAGATTTGATAGAATCAACAAGTTTAAATATAGCATGATTAGTACTAACACCTTTTTGGAAGCCAAATTGATTTTTATTCAAAAGTTTGTGTGATGTAAAAAAATTAAGTAGTCTGTCTTTAAGACATTTCTCGAACAATTTGGCAAAAGTACTAATTAGACTTATCGGTCGAAAATTACCAATATCTGTTCTATTTCCAGACTTATAAATTGGGACCACTACAGACTTTTTAAAGTCATTTGGCACAGTTCCCTGAAGAAAGATTAGGTTTATGACGTGCATAAGCGGACTAATAATGTATAAGTGATGGTCTTTTATTAATTTTGAGCTAATTTCGTCAAACCCTGGAGAACTATTGTTTTTTAGTGACGCTATATGTAAAATCAGTTCGTTGTTATGAACTGGCTTTAGAAACATGTTCTGAGTAACGCGGCCACTTTCAAAGCTATTGTGTTTTTTAGGTACTTTTATTTTGGCAGCCATTTGTTTTCCTATCTTTGTAAAATATTCATTACAATAGTTTGCCATCTGTTTTGTATTTATAAACGGTTTTTTATTGCTACTTAGTATGTTAATGTCACTGATTTTATTTTTATTTGTGTTTGTGGCTTCGTTGATTACTTTATATATTTTTTTCATGTCATGTTTGTTACAATTTACAATTTCGCGATAATATCTGGCTTTGGCTTCATTTATAATCCTTTTTAAATGATTCCTATATGTTTTGTATATCTGAATAAGTAGATCATTGTTCCTATTTTTAATTAAATCTTTCTTTAATTGGTCACGGTGTTTTATAGAAATTATAATAGCATTTGTGATCCAAGGTTTGATTTTGACATGCTTTCCAATTTTTATCACTTTTTTTGTTTTGCACTTGTTGAATATACCTATAAAAGTTTTATAAAATAAGTTCCACGCTGTATTTGCCTCATTACTTGTCAGAACAGAAATCCAAGACTCTTGATTAATTAGATTTTTAAATCTTAAATGATCGAAATTTACGATGGTTTTTTGAAAGGGCTCTGGCTTTTCTTGGATACTTTTGCATATTTGTAGATATATAGGGTAGTGATCTGTTGTATTGTTATTAACAACTGCAGAAAATAGGTTCAAACTGGCATTGTTTAAGTTTTGTTTAACAAATATATGGTCTATACATGACCTGGTATCCGTTGTAACTCTTGTATGCGTATTTATATATGACTTGTATCCCAGAGACATAAGTGCGGTCAAGTAGCTATTTGCAATAGCCAGATCATGGTTCAAAATATTTATATTTATGTCACCCAAGAATATTGTAAAATCTTTATTCTGTAGGTTAGCTAAGAAGTTTTCTAAATCAATTACAAAATTTTGTTCTGAAGTGGAGGGTGATCTATAACAAGTCACAACATTAAAAGATATATTATCAATCTCAAACCCAATCTCTGTTAAGGTGACATGTGAAGACGTTGTTTTAGTGTGTTTAATGTCAAAGTTAATTTTATTGTTTATGAAGATCAGAAGTCCATCATTTTGGTTTAGGGTACTATTATTAAAGAAGGTGGAAAATCCGGGGATATTAAACTGATCTGATGAACAATTGTTTCTGGTTTCACCCAGAATCAGAATGTCAATATTTTGTAGGTTACAAGTTTGCAAAAATATTAGAATCTCATCAAAGTGTCTGGAAGCACTACATACATTAAAGTGCAACATATCTAGAATCTTTTGGTTGGCCTTAAGTTTGGTCCTAAAGTCATCCACTTCTAAGACTTTTTGCAACTGTTCCAAATCATTTTCCGTTTCTAGTGAATCAAGAATATTAGCAATATCCATAAAAAAAACCAGAAATAAAAAAGAATTTTTATCAATAAAAAGAAACAACAGAGACAAAAGACCACAACTTTGAGTACTACTACTTTGAATAGTAGTCTATAGTCGATTTATATCTTTGCAAAAAATATTTATATGTAGGGCACTCAGAAGAAAATGCTTCATGTTCAACATTTTGATTTAAGTTGTACTTCTCATTTGCTCGAGTGCAGTTACAACATTTTTTAAAGACCTTTTGACAATTTTCAGATTTGTGCTCTAGACTACAGTAAGTACAGGAGAGTTTATTCTTACAGTATGCTTCTCTATGATCATACGCTAAACATTTCTTGCATCTAGGTATTCGAGTATCTTCGTATATTGGACAGCGTTCCCATGATATAAACACCTTCCCACATGCCATTAGTCGGCCAAACAGGTCCCCAGAACATTCGCCAAAAACAATAGATTTGTTGTTTTTATTGGCTTTATGAATGTTATATTTAGGTCATCATCACGTTGGATAAACTGGTTTTGTTGTTTCAAGCAGTTGGTAATATCTTCCGTGTTCATATTTTTTGTTGTCGCAATAATCTTGAATCTCGGTTTCTTCATTTCTGCCAGCTCCACTGTGTACTTTTCCTCCGTGTCTCGGTCCTGTATAGTCTTCAACAACTTTTGGGATTCCTGTTCGCTACTACAGTTGATCACCACAACTCCATTTTTTGCAGTCTTAACAGTTTTAATGCTAACATTCAACTCGTTCGGCTTAATTTTTAATTGAAGATCGGCTTTAGTAACCTCCGCATCTTGCATATTTTTCGGCTTAACAAGCACCGGGGGGATATTCTTAGGACTATGACGTCGTGTTGAAGGTTGCTGCAGGGCAGGAGCAGAAGCAACACATGCATATGATTTTGTGCCTTCCATGTCCTTTATTTGTCGCTGCAGCATATCAATTATCATTTGTTTATCATTTATAATTGTAGTTTTATCTAGAATTGTGTTTTTAAGACACTCTATAAAATCATTCTCTCTACAGTGTTTAGAAAAATATTTGAGTTGTCGCTCTGCAAGAGGCATGCATCTTATTTCAGATGAAGATAATCCAGAACAATCTCCACAATAATATGTTTTGCAAGAATCACAGGCAAAAACGTAAATTTTCTCCTTCTTGTTTTGCTTTTGCTTGCACTTTATGCATTCAGTATCACCCATGTTTACTTCTCCTCAGATAGGAAAAATGCTCCACATGAGTTGGCAACAGCGCCTGGTACTTGATCAGAAGACCACACGTTTTCAGTAAAGCTTTGTTAATATTTCCACACAGAAACTCACTATCTTCATTTGTACATCAACATCCAGGCTTACAAACACCTTTAAAGCCTTTTCCATGAATTAATTTAAGAAAAAAACCGAACTTTTCACTAAAGTTACTGACAAATGTAAACACTAACACAAGCAACGTTGCCTTCTTCAAGGTAATTAATATGGTTAGACTTGTCGGCTTCTTCCCAAAACTCGCGACATTTTTGGCCGTTACAATAGGCACCCCAGCCTGTAGGAGACGCAGACGCATAAAAAAACAAAATTCCAATGAAAACGTACTAGGCTTCATATTTACAGTATATTCTTGATTGTCTATCCACTAGCTAATAATTTGCTTTGTATCTTTTAAAATTAATATTGTACGACTTTCCTTTTCAGGCCTTAAATTTTGCGTGACCTTGTCTTTTGATACTATGACGACTCTGAGGAACGGCAGGAGTCGCTGCTACCAAAACACCAATAATTTTTGCAAAATCTCGAATCGTAGTAACTGACTTGTTAATATATTTTTTAATTGTCTCTTTTATTGAATTCATTTTCTTAAGAGGTAAAGAAACGGTCGAGGAAACGGTCCTCTGAATTAAGTCATAAGTAAATCCTAGGTAAGTTATTTTTATGATGGTATTAACTGACTTTTTCTGTATTTATAATAATTCCTAAATCATTTAGGAGCATTATACACATTGCAAAACAGTAAAGTGCATCAGCCAAGCCTGACAAATGGTTGGTGTTGTTAGCCCAATTGGTGTTGTAGGAACCTTTGCAAATAATTAAATTTGCACACAATAATATTTAGTCAAATAACTAACGCCCTGTAAAGTATACAGCTGTTTTACAAACAAGAGTCTTCAGGAGATAATTTAGTCAAAACAATTTACACCCTGTAAAGTATGCACCTATTTTGCAAAAAATAAGGAGTCCATGATTGGAGTCTTAATTAAATAGGTCCACGACCATATTAAAATATATACTGTTGGCTCACAGCCTTTTAATCGTTTAAGTGATGATAGAATTTAGTGAATAGCCCACGGCTATCCCTCAGAAAGTATGGCCCACGGCGTTAATGCCAAATATGTTTTGCCATAACATCCTGTAAAGTATGCAGCTATGTTGCAGACAATAGTCTGCGGGTGATATTTTAGTCAAAACAACTAACACCCTGTAAAATATACAGCTATTTTGCAGAAAATAAGGAGTCAGTCCATGATAGCAATTTTAATTAAATAGGTCTACGACCATACTAGAAATATATACTGTTTTTTGTCCCTATTGGAATTGATTATTGCTGCATAAACAGGGGAAATATTATACACACAAAATGTAACTGATTATCATATGGCGGTGACAAGTTTGAAGTTGGCATATTAAACGACCACTTCTTAGAAAGTCAATAGCCAACTTTTAGTGGAGAAGTCGAATAGTTAGGTCCTCGACCCTAGGCTTAATCAATTAATAATTTATAATAAAAATAATATTAATTTTTTTTTGTATTGCGAAGCCCTCGGCCTAAACCTATTCTTTTTCTATGCCCTCGGCAAGAATTTTTCGATTGAGTGCTATTTGTATGCAAATTATAATACCCTCGGCCTATGCACAATCTAACTCAATCTAACCAACTCTTTGTTAGAAAGTCGAATAGTTAGGTCCTCGGCCCTAGGCTTAATCAATTAATAATTTATAATGAAAATAATATTAAGAATTTTTTGTATTGTGAAGCCCTCGGC
>MU196842.1:234-11847 GCA_016904865.1 Pissodes strobi | reverse complement strand
GAACCGTCTGTTGTAGATTACATGAACAGGGTTTGATGTCAAGAAGATCAACTGCTCAGCTTTACTTGCAGCCCATCGTGATCAGTGATTTTACCCGTGAACCTATAGGCTGGAATGATGGAAATTGGGGATGTCTCTTATTCACAGACGAACCGCGTTTCTGTTTGCGTTCACCGGATAGATGCGACCGTGTATGGAGAAAACGATGAGAACATTTTTCTGAACGGCCACGTCATTTCGTTTGCTCAATTTGTTGGCCAAAAGTCAAAGACCATCTGGATAAAATGGACATTCAACGATTAGACTGGCCTCCACGTAGTCCTGATCTAAACCCGTCTCAGCACGTGTCTGATATAATATGTTAGGGAGGCTAATTCGTAACAGATAACCAGAAACCATTCCGGATCTTCCAATGGCTTTTCTTGGAGAGTGGAAAAACATTCATCTAAGAGCAATTGCCTATTGTGTTCAATCCTTACCACATCGCATGGCAGCAGTTACTAGAGTACGAAAAATTTATTTATTTGTTATCTCTAATATATTTTTTTAAATTATTGTTGTAAATTGTTTAGTTCCTTTTAAAAATGTGTGTTTACTTTAAAAATGAGGATATTCATATTTATATAAAAAAAATGTTAAGAAATGATGAAGCTTAAAAATGTCATACACAAACCCGTCATTTTGTCGCTGGATTCTTTCACAGTCTTCAGAAATTTAAGGCGCCGTATGGTGTCATACATCCATTAGAGCTTTTTGCGAAATCAATATTAGGTAATACTTAGGATAAAATCATGCAACTAATTTTTTTTTTAAGATTGACTCAACAAAATTTTGTCTTTCCGGCTTTTTTTCCAGGAGTGTATTAAAATATCATGGAATAGCTTAAAAGCCCCACTAATTAGAATAGTATCACAAAAAACACTTGAAGCACGTCCTGTTTCTAGAGGCACCCAGTGAAATCAGTTTTTTTATATATTTATATTTTTTATTTATTTATTTATTTACTTACATTAAGTACATTGTTCTAAAGGTGTATACCCAATTACAGAACAGAAAACTCAGACTATACATCCTACTGACATTATAATACTACAATACAAAAATATGCCTTTTTATATCTTTCAAATTGCAGTGGAAAATGTCCACATAACAACTATATTATTGTATTCTTTGCATATACTAAGTAAAGGCGATTTCTTCATAATATTAGTACGAGCAGTACTGAAGTAGAATGAGTCGGTACAGGGTGATCCCCTATAATGTCGCCCCCCTATAACTTTTTCATTTTAAGTGTCCCAAAAAAAAAGAAAAGTATGGTTATGTAGGTACTGAAAAATCCTTTTTTTCTGCGTATAAAAAATATTGGAAAAACGATCAGTATACAGGGAAAACCAAAAAGTAAATTTTTCTTCAATGGAACACCCTATGTATGAATTTATTTTTCGATTCCTTGTAAAATTCTAAGCATATTTTATGTATGATGTTATACCTCTAAACTTAGTAGTTTCACAGCTATAAACAGTAGAAAATCGGTACTTTTTACCTTGGTAGCATGAAGATCATTAGAGATGGAGTAAAATAAATTTCACATTCCTATCTTAACTTTTCAAGAGCTGTCTGATGGTACTAACTGGCAGGCGGTACCATGGGTACCAAATCTGGTACATCGGTAGGTACCATAAGTTAGCACCATCAGATAGCTCTTGAAAAGTTAAGATAGGAATGTGAAATTCATTTTACCCCACCTCTAATGATCTCCTTGCTACCAAGGTGAAAAGTAGCCAAAGTACCGATTTTCAACTGTTCATAGCTGTGAAACTACTAACCCTAGAGGTATAACATCATACATAAAATATGCTTAGAATTTTACGAGGAATCGAAAAATAAATTCATATATAGAGTGTTCCATTGAAAAAAAAATAACTTCTTATTTTTCCCTGTATACTGATCATTGTTCCAATATTTTTATATGCAGAAAAAAAGTATTTTTCAGTACCTACATAACCATACTTTTAATGTTTTCGAGATACTTAAAATAAAAAAGTTAAAGGGGGGCGACATTATAGGGGATCACCCTGTACATCTGGAGACCATGCGCGGAACATTGAAATTTAATCTATATATCATATACGTTGTTAATGATCTTATGCAATGTGACAACCAAGCAACACCTTCTGCTCACAATCGGACTAGGAAACCCGTGCCTTGAAAGCAAACTATCTTGAGATATCCCGTTTGAGGGGTACACCTCGTCCACCCTATAACTCAGGTATTTAAGAAAACGTCTCTGCACATATTCCAACCTGTCAATATGTACCTGATGGAACGGGCTCCAGACAGCCGAGGCATACTCCAGCTTAGACTTGATAAATGCATTGTAGAGAGTCCTGAAAGTCTTGACTTCGCTAAAATCACGACTGATTCTAGTAAACCCATATATGCAGTTAGCAGAATCGATAACTTTGTCTAGGTGGAAATTGAAAGAAAGTGAGCAGTCGAATGTGACTCCAAGATCGGTAAACGTTTGGGGCCTCTCAAGAGAATGTCCTTGTATACGATATCTATGCATAATAAGATCTTTTTTCAGCGAAAATGAGAGTACCTTACATTTTGCGACATTAAGCTGCAAGTTGTTTGCTGTACACCAGTCAACGATGCGGGAAAGATTTGCTGTGAGCCTATCACAGTCCTCAGAGCCCTCTACTGCGGTATGGATTTTTAAGTCGTCCGCATATAGGAGAAAATTGACATCTATGACATTAGCGATGTCATTCATATACATGTTAAATAGGAAGGGACCGGAGGAACCCAAGTTTGAACCCTGAGGAACACCAGACGTGGCCAGATATTCTACAGATCTAAATCCATTCAACTGCACATACTGAGTGCAATTAGTGAGGTACGACTGAATTAAAGTGACAATCCTGTCAGACAATCCAAAGCCTAATAGTTTTTGCAATAACACGCCATGATCCAATCAATCAAATGCCTTTGTAAGGTCTGTGTATATGACATCTGTTTGCACTTTGTTGTCGCAATTTCCTGGGTGATCACACATAGATTGAATACCGTTGAGCGGCCCTTCATGAAACCATGCTGTCAAGGTGTTATGTGTGTTTTAACATGATTATATATCTTTTGCTCCAGTAATATTTCAAAAACTTTACAAAAGTTACATGTGATAGAGATTTGTCTGTAACATTCTATCTCTGATCGTTTTCCACTTTTAAATATAGGACACACCTTGGATGACTTCCATACCTGTGGAAAGGAACCTGATTTCAAGCAGCAATTAAACAAGATGGTCAACGGTCGTGCACGAGCAGTTGGTATGGCATCCGGCCCGGTTGTCATTTTTGATTTGAAATTTTTCAAGACACTCAGAATTTCACACTCGTCAAAGCTAGTTGTATCAAGAAGAGAGGATTGCAGTGTTTCCATGTTATATAGATTACCGCTAGGGACGGTATATGATTTACCAAAAAAGCCTGCGAAACTATTTAGTATATCAACTGGATAACTTCAGTCAGTGTCGCGATATGTCATTACACTAGGAATGCCGGTTGACGATCTCTTACTTTTAACAAACGCCCAAAATTTGCGAGAATTGGCTGAAATTTCGAATTCCAAATTCTTAAGATGTTGCTTATAGGCAATGGCTATGTCTGCCTTGACCTTCGCCCTCAATCTCCTGAAGCTCTCGAGATATTGAATGTCCTTTGTTCTCTTGTAATGACGCCAGAATTTTGACTTTACACGGATTTGACGAATGATACCGCTGCTAAACCAAGGTGTATATGCTGTATTGTTATGCCGGGAATACTTTGAGACACAAACGTCAAATATATCATTCAATTTCCCATAGAGAAGTGACGACGCGTCTTCAGCATTAGATCGCTCATCTAGGAAAGACCAATCAATATTAGCTAACAGCCCGTACATAGATTGAAAGTCAGCCCTTCGAAAATTATAGCAATTTATATAAGAAGATCCAAGGTTATTTTTGTTAACCGGCTTCTCATTTAGAACTATTGTAACCTCCAAAGAGGCATGATGTTTATCTTCTCCAACCAGAGGGTCCCATGACCAATGCATGACTGATTGGTGTACACCAAGTCAAGAAGCGTATTGGGTTGGTTGAAAATGTATCTCTGGGTCAAGTGAAAAAAGTCTTTAAAGCTATTAAGAGTGGAAATTCTTGCCGTTTGATTGAAGTCTCCCAATACAACCATTTTAGAGTCATACAGAAAGTGCAGTGATTCCAAAGCTTTAAAGAAACCACGTAACTCCTCAAAAGGAGTATCGGGTGGAGTATAAAGGTTAACTAAATATATGGGTGATAGATTCAGAACGATTTTGAGTACTATAATGTCGATATATTGAAGTTGTTGAAAAATCCTAACGCTCAAATCAACCTGAGTTGACTGAAGTTTTTGGTGGACGCCAATCAAAACACATCCTCCTCTTGTAATATTTCTCAAAAGAAAATTCCTATCCGCCTTGTAGACCCTAAACGCCGGAACAAACAATTCACAATGCCCTATCGATGAGTTGTCAAGTTTCTGTGAGAATAACAATCTTAAACCTACTTTTTGCTATAGAGTTGAAAACATCAGAGTTTTCGACCTGAGACCACGTCTGTTTTAGTAAAAAATCGACAAGGTATCCCCACATTCCATTGAAGATCCGGAGTCATACACCAGAGCTGCTGGAAAAGTACTCTGTAATTGCTATTGTATCGTTTTAGGTTTAAGCTCACTTAATATCCCGATGTAAGCAGAACATATTTCCCTGTCCCATACTGCATGATCGGTAGGAACATTTTTACTTAATTTAAGACAATTTGAGCATTTTTTCGTCTTGGACTTAATGATTGATTCCCAACCAACAATCTTAAGCGTCAGTTTCTTCAATTAATTTTACTCCTAGAATAATTATTATGGCTATAATTGTATTAATAATCGTTGACGTAGTAAATATTTGAAGATGAAAGTTACTCATACTTCTAAAAACTGGGCCTAAGTGTATTAATTACATAATAAGCAAATAATGGGTGTCCAAATTTAACCTTCCCATTTCATTTAATAATAAAACACAAAAACACTAGGAATATTGTAACTTTGTTTTGGGTTAGCAACTAACTATGCTAACAATCTTTTTCCAAAACTTCCGATATTTTCACAATTCAATGTCTCCAATATTTTGAATAATGTTAACTTGAAGCTGGTAAAGAGTTGTTAGAATAAGTTTCTTCCTTCAATAACAAATAATCTAACGGTGTGACTAGGCGTTCAATTAACTTCAGCTCTTCAAGAAATTATTCAATGGTCAAATCTCCTTAAAAATGTTCAATGTTTCATCCGATGCATGGCAAGTGGCGCAGTCTTGTTGGGAGCACACATTCTGGACATCCATACCTTTTATTTCGTTCTACAAATAATCCCTTATCATTGCTCTGTATTGAACTCCATTCACAGTAATCCAAAACCAAAACCACACCATACAGTCATTTTTACTGGATACAGTCAATTTCTCAGTATTTTCTTGCATTTTCTTCACCTCACATTCTGTAATTCTTCTTGTTTACACTTTCGAAATGAGCTTCGTTGCTAAAGATATATTTTTTATCGTTATTTTCTTTTTATGACCCAATTAACATTCGAAGTACTATATAATTTTAATTTTTGATTCACCTGTATCATTGAAGCTTTTAAATGAAGTTATTTAATCAAAATAGGTATTATGTAGACTCGATATTTTAATGTTGACTTGCTGTGAACGTTTTCGAACTGACATTTTTCTGATTTCAGCAACACTAGCCCATACCGCAACAACGTTTCCTTCAGATTGGGCACCACGATTGTAAACATAACATGTGTTAAATTCTACTGAATCAGATTGTTCAAATTCGTTCATAAAATTCTCAATAATATTAACAGATAGCATCTTCTTATAGTTGCAGCAAAACATTTCCCATTTTGGCCGTAAGTTTTCATACCTAATAAAAACAAGTTCTTCGTTGGACAGTCGCTCTATGTTTTCCAAGAAACAACTATACGCAAAGTTTTTACTTAACATATGAAATACTAGCAATGAAGATTAATAGAAATGACTGTCAACTTAAATAGGGAGATCAAATTTGGACACCCTTTAGAAAAAAATCATTAATATAAAATAATCAGTTACTATTAAATATTCAGCAACTAGCAGTTTCGGTATGCAGATACCTTTTAATTTTTCTTCGGTTTTCGGAGCTCCAATGGGTCTATTAGCAACGCCACCAATCCCAAAAAATATAGAAGAAATAATGTTACTTGCCTCCTCAAATTCTACATGTAATGCAAAATTTGCATCACAGATGTCTACTTCACGTCTCTTTGACTGTTTGTAAGTCTGAAATTATATTATATTAAAATAGCATTATAAGTCTTATAAAATAAAATAGAATAAAGATGAACATTTATTTTCTGCTCTTTTATCACAGACATCAATAACGTGAGCAATTACCTCACGTACGGCGCTTCGAATTATTTTCCGCTGTTTGTTCGCAATCGTGGCTTCGAAATAATAATTACAACAAAATCGCGAATATGAAATAGGAAACGAATGGAATAGGTAAACACGCCCAATCATAGTGTACCAATGCGAAGTTTATAAGTCATCACAAGACGTTTATAGTTTAACTGACGCACATTACACTCGGTTTGCGACGAGCGGTAAATTATTACAGCGTATAGGTTAGGTATTTCCAATGGTACTTCAAAATTATTTGTAAAACAAAACACAGAAAAAAAAAATAAGTTTATTAATTTTCATAATTAGTAAATATCATTAAATATTATAATTATATAAACCTAATTATTTAATCCAATTTATGCTTAAGTTTGGGATTTCTCATTTTACTTATAAAAGTTTCAAATTTACAACCTTCCTTATTAATTACAAAACAACATAAAAATTGTACATGCCATGTTAAATTTGGATAAATGAAAATTGTGTAGTATTTTGACCGTCATCTGTAGCAGGTAAGATTTTGACGCAAAGTAAATAAAAAGAAACAATATAATAAAGCTCATTTAGTCTCAAATAAATTTATTTTTAAAAAGTATTATATTATAAGCATATAAACTACTTTCTAATCACCGCATATCGTGCTCATTATAATTCAGCTTATTAGAAGCTAAATCAAAACGGTCCTAGCAATCTTATAAATTTATAGAAGGTCCTACTGGTATTGAAGTATACTTGCTGCCGCAATTTGTAACAGTTAGATTTTGCCAATGGCAAACATGCAAACATTTTTAAAATTTCATTTATATGCCCCATTTTGGGAAAGAAGATGCTGTATTTTGCACTCATCGGTTCCTTAATTCTAAATTTATTAATTCTATTTGCTAACAATTCTCTTGAAATTGCCGCTTTTCCTAATATGAATTAACTATATTCTAAGTATAGGTTAACTATATATTTGTATTAGCATTTATAACACGTTATGACTCTATTTATTTTATTTGATAAGCGATGCACATTACTATTAAAATAGCTTGGCTTCATTTGCATTACATTACGGTAGAACGGTCAACGAACCGATTTATATCTTTAAGAATTCTGTTAGCCTGCAAATACGCTGCATTTGACTTGTTGATCCATATTTTAATTTTGTTGGCATATTTTATAACTTTTTGGAAACCCTTTGGTTGCGAAACACCAATTACCGGCTGCCATTTCTGAAGATCGTTAGATCGTTTTTGGACCTCTGCTTTAAATAAATTTATCGCTTTATACGGCAAACTAGTTTTTGTGAGGTTCGTTCCAAATAATAGGGATGGGCTATCCATCCGTGTTTGTCGCTCTCGATTTAGATTTTTAAAGGTTTATTATTCTCGTAAGAGTATTTCCTAGCATTTCTTGAAAAAAATAATTTTAGCTCACTATTCGTGGCTTCCGCCATCGTTTATTGTCTTAATAAACGAGAATTAAGGCGTTTATTGTCTTGGAATTATTCTCCGTATCGAAATCGCTCGGCTTGTTTCAGTCCATTCCTACTTCTTAATCGGACATAAGCAAAGGCAAATTGACGAAAACGATCGAGAGTTCCTTCTAGTTTGATCGTTTGGCGAGGAGAGAAGCCTTCTGATAATACAGTCGTAGAGACTCAACATTTTATTGTGATTCTCCGCCCTTTCTTTGGGGATTTGTTGTGTTGATTTTCTGTTTGTGCTTTGACACGACCGATTAATCGGGATCTAGATACTGCTGTATTAGGCAAGCATTTTCTCTGGATTTCTTTTCCTATTGCCTGTGAGGCGCGTGACCGCCATGATGCTAACGGTTTCTTTTCAATTATTTATAGAGGCTTTCCACGTTCGTCATATAAGACCGAGACCGTCGAATCTCTCATAGTTAGCCCTCACACACACGATCGAGGTAAGTAATTATTGCTACCGTTTTGCCTAAATTAATGATTTAATTGCTTATCTGTGTTACCTTTTTGGTGCATATACCGCCATTTGCTTTTGCGTCTCACATGTTATCTTATCTACTCCATTTTATCTAATCCGAATTTTTATTTTAATGTAACTTTAATTTTGATCATATAGGGAAGTTTATATATTCTTTTAGGGGTGATTCATCCCTATCTTTGTTATATTCAAGTTGTCTGTACCTTGGTACATCTTTTATTTGCCGATGGTCATTGAAAATTCATGGATAATTTTTTTTGGGGGAATTTGTTTTATAAAGAAAATATATTCATGCGAGGGGGGGGCTATGGTTTTTATTAAAGTAAGGGGGCTACGTCTAATGCGCACTGGGTTATTTCAGGGCTTTTTCCCGAGGGCCACCACGCTTACCCGCAGGCCACTACCTTTACCTGCAGCTAGAATCACCCTGTTCTATTGGGTTGGAAGCAGGCTTTACCCGCAGCACTTATCACCCAATCTCGACACCAAGCTATCGAGACCTCGGCAAGATCTTCGGCCCAGTACCAGAGGTATCTATAAGTGCCCGGCGCCTCCACCAGAGTTCGACGACCGAATTTGGGGTATTGTACAGAAGCTTTATGTTTTAGTGAGTCGTTTGCTTATACGTTTAATATAATCGCTTTTAGTTATCCTTCTGTTAATATAAATCAAACTTTTACCGCGAAGCTTCGAGATAGTTCATTAAATTTATTTTCATTTATTCACTGGCTATCGGACCAGTTAATCTGTTTGCTATGAATTTTCTCTCTTTTTTAATATACGTCAAGCGTTGACTCAATAATTTTATTCTTTCATTCATTTATCAAGTAATATAACCGCTCTGAAGCTTTTCTCTTTATAATATGAATCAAGCATCGACAGCCACGCTTTGAATAGTTTTATTCTACTTTTGTTCCTTTATTAACTTATCGAGTCATTTGATTTCATTATTGTGGAAGTTCATTGCTACATATTAGTATCGCTACATTTAAAATCGGTGCAGCTAGTAGCGCACGCATGCCTAGTGGTAATTAGCCTAGTTAACGTCAAAGTGATCACTTCGATAAGTAGTATTTAGTGCATTTAGTGGTAAGGCATACAGGACAGAGTATTAACAACCGAATTGGTCTCCGTACAATCTCCATATTGTACTCTATTTATCAATTTTGTTAATAGTCATCAGACCTTCCTTGGTCTTTGGAAATCGCAGATTTTACTATAACTTATTGCGGTGTTTAAAAAAAAAGAACTTAGTAGCCAATATATTGTTCCTTAAATTTTTAAATTGCTTTCTTGATAAGTTAAGTTAATTGATTATAATTCTCGTTTTTTTGTGGGTTTGAAATTAAGTACCGGTTGATTTTATGAGCTGACCTAGCCACTCTGCACAACACCAGCTTTTTTCGTTTAGTTGGCTAGAGCGGGTGGCGCTCAAACGACCCCACCACAGGGGCCGGGCTTTGCAATACAACTCTCCGGGGCTAGGTTCCTTTTTAATTAATTGGGAAAAAAATCTTTACTTTCATTTTGGATTCAATCAGAAAATCGTGTTGCAAATAAGGCGCCCAACGTGGGACCGTTTGAGCGCCACCCGTTCTAGCCAACTAAACGGAAAAAGCAGCACTGCTTCAAAAGTTCTCTTTTGATGAGCCAATAAAAGAAGCGCCAATCACTAAACATCATAGTGTACATTAAACCTCTTACCTCTTTATTAGTTCAAAGACATTGTTACACTAAACAGGATCACTTGTCGATAAAATCTGCTTCTATCTTCTTAAAGAAAGAATTATCAAAAGTCAATACGTTTACTTTATTTTGCTTACAGAGCCTAGTAATTCGGCGGTTCTTTGAAAGATCCAGATCGCTAAGAGTTGAGGGTTATTTCTGTCCTAGGATCTCTCTCGCCACGTGCGTCTGCCAATTTTTTTTAAGGTAACTGTATATAGTACTGCTAACAAAAGCTTTGGATAAGAAATCTCTTTTTTGTTTTTTAGTTTGCACCATCGTTCGTTCTTCGATCCAAACGGTTCTGTGACTTTTCATCTGTTACATTTACGAAAATAAAACAAAAATACACCATACTTTAATTTTTTATGGAGATTTACATGTAGGAATCGCGAATTTTGAGCCCGAACGTATGTTGCTTATCTACTAACGTGAATTAATATAGTAAAATTGAATCCTTGGATATTTTCGTGACATAATAATTCGTAAAAAGTAGTCTGATTATGAACCACACACCAGAAGTGAAACTTCATCTGCACAAAACAGAAACCAAGCAAAATTTCTTTTGCCATATACATATAGGTATAATATATTTTTAATGTTGCATAGAATTTCATAAATAAAATAATAACTTTATTTTATGCAAATTCGCTGACACGAATGGCAGAACATACTATACACCAAACCCTGGCCCGTTCAACGATCGATTCTTGTCAGAGAAAAATAGATGCCCTTTACAAATTAATAAGTATCGAAGAATCTAGATGAGCTGTCCGGTTGTGGCACTCATTGGCGCTACAACTGTGGCGCGACTGAGTGAGCGATGGATTCTTTTTACATTTTTCTAAAATTATTACCCAAAAATCTACAAAGCTTGGGGGAAGTTTATCAGTGCAAGCCCGTGTTATCATTTAATTATATACCTTGAAATATTGATTCTCTTTGGAAAAGGGCAAATGAATTGCCACCAATACTTCATCGGCTCCTAAAGCAGTTTTCCATTTTCCCATGACGTTTTCATCAAGAGTCATAAATCTTCTTTCTCTTGTACTGTGAATTTCAAGTAAAACTCGACTGGCTATCAATATTGGTAAAAGGTCGCAATTTGTGCTTCCGGCTACTATATTTCCTATAAGGAAAAATTATCTAGTTATTTAATTAAATTTTTTAAAATATTTAAATAAATTAAAAATTATTACATAGACATTAAGAACTACCTCTCCTTCGCAATCCGTAGCGAAAAACAAGCCTATATGTCTTTTGAATTGACGAAGGCTCAAAAAGATCCAAAAAAACTGTGGTCAAAAATGAACAATTGGAATATCCATTCCAATAGCAATAATGACATTCCCACATACTTAAGGGACGTGAATAAAATAAGTGACTCATTCGCTAGCGTAGCTGAGTTGGCAATTCCGGTTAATGT
>JAEQML010079788.1:0-11847 GCA_016904865.1 Pissodes strobi | reverse complement strand
ATATATAATATATCTACATCCCTAACTGAGACTCACGATTGTGTATTCGTCGAATTACAGGATAATTGTTAGCAGATGTGAAATAAAGCGGTTAATTTCAAGCTACTATCTAATTTAATTAATTTTTGAATTCATTCGATAAGGTGGTTCTAACCAAAAATTATAAAAAATTCTTAGCAATGAATATTTATATTCTAATTAATAAAATAAATATTGGTAACGCAACAAGAATAAAAATTACGATCAGCACCTTAATAATTATTGAATATGTGAAAAAATAGCTGTATTATAAAAACGGGGGAAGCCCCTCTCTTATGTCATATATAAAAAATCTGTTTAAATCTGGATTATGGAATGGACATGCTATATAATTTAATACATTTTAAAAGTAAATATCCTTAATAAATCAAAGAAAATAGGGAACGTAAATATAAAATTAAAAATTATATATCACCAGAAGTATAACTTGTCGATGCCTGAATTAGCAGATTTGATTAAAAATAGAGACAATACCTATAGAATGCACAAGAACATACAGATTTTAACGCTGCTCTTAAAAAAAATAACGCGAAAACTTCTGAAAAACAGATTCTGCGGAAATAATGTAAAAAAGCAATGAAATTTCGTAGATCTCTTTATGAAACATAAAAGGTAATTGCAATAAGATAATACTGCAAATATGGAAATGAATGGTAAAATGACTAACAAGGCAGAAGGTATACCTGTGGTTTGAATGAGAATAATTAAAATTCCAACACTTAATTCAAAAAAATATTATGCGAATTATTAACAGACGATTCGGAATTTATCAACATTTTAATAACCTTTAATCGTGATGCAGCCTTATACGATATTATTGCAGTTCTTTGTTCTTTCCCTATCTAAAAATTTATTTTTTAGAACCATAGTATAGCTAATTAACAAATTACTTGTTTTAGATAAATTTGAAAATTAATTAACATTAAGCAATTATCACCGTAATTATAGACCTATATTTTTGATAATTTATTTTCAAAAATAGTTGAAAACGGTCATTAAAAAAAGTATGAGATTATGAGATTTATTGCAGTTAACTAAGTCATACTTATCTAGAAAACGTGTGGTCAACGAAATATTTTCTTTGATAGTTCTTTTTTGGGATATTTCCTTTTACACTTTAAATGTAAACCACTAGTGCTTGGCTTGGTAAATTTATATCTTCAATCTCTTCTTCAACCAACTCGATCTGAATGTTTGGAGAATTACGAGAAGAATTACTTTAATTGAAGAGTTATTAGTATCATCAGTTATTTCAACGTCGCTTAGGAACGCATAATCAGGAATCTCGCCTGGATTGAATGGTATAATACCAGTTGCTTTAAATCCCGAAACTGCATTTTGGACTGTTGCTGCTTTTGCCCAGGAAGAACTTAATAAAGCCCCGAAGTTTAATCTTGTAACTACTATTGCTTCTCATATAAGAATTGCAGTCTGTATAATAAAATATTTTTTTCTTCAAACGTCAGTAAATCCGTCATTACTCGACTGTGTAGGCGGCCGTGAAGTTTCATTTTTCCTCCGCCGGAGCTTTACTTTTCACTTTTCCGCCGGCGGAGGTAAAAGTGTTGTCATAGCAACATAGATACAATACAAACAGACAACAAAATAAGCGTCAAAAACTCAAGATTTATTAAACTACATTTTGTATTTATCACTCAATTTGTGGCTGCATTTCTAAAAATCACTAATTTAGGAACAAATTGGTTATTATTAAATCGAACTTACTCAATAACTGCTTATCAATACGGAATTAAAACGCAATCGGAGAATCTTAAAAAAATAATTATTGTTGACAGTGTCCACTGACAGCTTTATGTTACATTATATTCACCGACACCAGTCTAAGCAAGGCCACCTACGACCGTGGTCTAAGCCGACTTGCGAACCCATTTATTTTTAATAATAATTAGATATTATTACTATTAAAAAGAGACGTTTTTGCATTAATTTGTCGACATTTGAAGAAAAAACAGCATATTTTATTTGGAGGAAAAGTTACTTTTCATGGCTTGCTCTCTATTACCAGCCTCACTCCGTTCGGCTGTTAAACACGAGCGCGCCATGAAAAGTATCACTTTTCCTCCATATAAAATAATATACTATTGTGGTGCGACGGGAGGATTACCCGTTGGATGCATTTTAGCTAATTGAAAAAAAAATGATCTATTTGTTCTTGCAGTTGAAGAATTGCTAGAAATAATGTCATAAAAAATTCGACCGACAGTTATCTTGTCAGGTGACGATTTAGGAGAGAGAAAAGTGCTAAGAAAACTGACCGGAAGCAAAATTGCTCTTATGCATTTTTCATTTAAAGAAGGCGGTCTTGAGATGGATTTTAACGGCGAAAAACGGAATACCACGAGATTTGTCACAAAAATATTACTCACTATTTAAGGAAATTTTACATTCCAAAACAGAAAATGGACTAAACGAAGCCAAACGAAATTTCTCTGAAAACTGTGCCCATGAAAATTTAAAGAAATACTTAGGAAATCTGCTCACTCGTGAAGAAACTTGATGTATGCGTACAGAACGCATTTGAAGTTAAGAGGAAGCCACACTAATTTTGGGTTGCCCAAAAGATGGTCGAAACATTGTAATTTTTTGGTGTTTTATTTTCCGAAGTTTTGAGCAACCCTGTATATGAAATGCCCAAAAATGTATTTTTTTTTAATTAATTACCTACCTAGAGACTTTTAATCATTAAATAAAGTTTTATTTATTTATTTTAATGTCCTATGGGTGTTTTAACAAATACATACTTATATGTAGCATTTAGAACTTGCATTTTTTGTCTAATATTTACAAAGAATAGGAAGTTTATGTTTAGAAAATAAGAAAACTCCTATTTTTACCAGTATAATCCACTACCCTCTAGGTTTTGGTAAGTACACCAAGAAGTATTTTAAATCATCGCAAGAAATTGAAAATAACACAAAATATCTGATTCACAAGTTTTAGTAAATAACAGACGTTTCAGGCAAAAATCCATCTCATGCGTCTGCTATATACAGCTCTTGATACCGCAAACATTTTTGCAACTGACACGTCTGCCGTTTACCAAGCGGTTTTGCCTAACTCGTCTGCTATATACTACTCTACTTCGGCTCGCGTCTTATGCCGGACACGTCTCCTGTTTACAAATATGCATCCCGGAGGGCATAAAGAAGGATTCAATCAAGGAAGTTGTGACACACCCATGTGACACACCCCGATGACGAAACTATGAATTGACGAATCATGACAAGCTTCACGTGTAGTGTGTAGTATACCGGCATTGAGCGTTTGTTTACTATTTTGGAATGCATAATATTTCAATCCGCTAGCTTCGCTGACTTCGGGGCGAAACCAAACAAAACTAACTGAAACTAACCCAATTTTAAAAAAAGAAACAAACATACCTTTAAAAAAATAAATAAAAGGTCTCGCAACTGACGGGAATCGAACCCGGGCCGCCATATCAGAAGCATAGCGTCTAACCACTGCGCCACCAGACCCACTGAAAGCAATCCATTGGACCGTAAATACTACACGCTTTCCTCATGAACAAAGAAAATTGGGTTAGTTTTGTTGCGCCCCGAAGCGAGCGGAGAGCCATGCGTGAAGTGAAATATTAGACATTCTAAAATAGTAAACAAACGCTCAATGCCGGTATACTACACACTACACGTGAAGCAGTGAATCAGTGAAGCTTGTCATGATTCGTCAATTCATAGTTTCATCACTGATTTCAATGAATGTGTGTACGTATAGTCTTGTGAAGCTGTGTGCCATCGGTAGAGGAGCCAGGGCTTTCTGGCTGAATGAAAACCGAACATCCTGCACTTACCTAAGATAAGAATAATTAGTTCAAAAATTATTTTGTTTATTTTCGTTATAACTCTTAAGGCCACTACTTTGAAATTTGATTACTCACTGCTAAACTAATCAGTGCTTTCAATGTTAATAATTAATGTCATACTGGCATTGACAAATTTAAACCCCTAATTAAATTTAACGAGTTATTAAAGTGACTAATTAAAGTTCAAATGGCTCTTAGAGCTTAGAGTATACTTAGTCATATTTATTTGTGATCATGTGGGTAATATTTTTATACCTGTTTCTTTTCTTTGTACGTAGGTTTTTATTTTCTATTATTGCTCTTTGTTTACAAGTACTTTAAATATAATAGATTTAGCCAGGCTCAAAATATTTCTTTAATTCAGTTGCAAAAATGTTAGTAAGTAATGTTTAAAATTTGCGCTTTTTCAAACTAGATACTAGTAGAAGAAGAATATATATTTAAACTAATTGCTGGTATTAGATTTATTTTAAAACGCATGAGAATTGGCTGTTGAAATAGTTATTTTTGTTACAAGTACCTAAAATGGAGTTTTTCAGGACGAATCATTGCTGTTTCCAGGAATAGCAGATGAGTCCTGAAAAACTTCATTTAGGTACGTGTGACAAACACTATTTTTTGTCATACGCTCTCAAAATTTATTTTTTATTTATACGGTTTTTGCAATTCTTCAGAACGCCTAAATTTGCAAATTTACCATAATTTTTGAAATCATAATGTACAACAAAGTTAGCTTAGAATTTGATATCGTAGCAACTATTTGACAATTTTGTCATGTCATTCGAAATTTGGCATTTAGACATATTCAGGAATTTTGGAATAGTCCGTCAAGGTTGCCATGACGACTTTTATGGACTAGACCTAAAAAGAAGCATTTTACGGACTCAAATGAGTCCGTAAAATAGCTATTTTTGGGAGCGTATGACAAAAATTATATTTTTTTTAATTGAAATCTTTTTACTGCGAAATTATGGTAATATTAACATTTATCTTAGCTATAAACGCAGGGGAAATATTTTTAATAGTCATATATTCTATTATATACCTTTCAATGTTTACATATTGTGTCACAAACGACCATGATGATACTGGTTTTGATTGTGTCCCAGAGGTAGCTTCTGAGTCTGATTTCTAGCCTTAACCTTCCGAGTTTCTCAACGCAAGAGACCCGATTTTGAATTTTGATAAAGTCAAATACAGTATATATAGTTCAAAATGAACTTTCCGTAAACTAGATATAATATTAATTAATAGATGAAACTTGATATCCTAATGTAATAATTGGCGATTTCAAAAACTTAGTTAGTTATAAAGCCACATTTTACTATGTAAAAATATATTGTTTAGAATGTCCCATATACTTAACATGATGTGGTATGTTTAGTTACGTTTTACTTTTCGATTTTATACAACATTAATTTATCTTTGACGTGTTAATAAGTTAATATTGACCACTTTATTGACCACAAGTTATGCACGGTTTGCACTTTTTCATCTCAGTGTTTTAATCTATGGATATGATTTAGCTTTCGATCAAATATCAATACACAAAACGTATACAGTGTTTGCTTTAAAGTCCCCTCCATTATTTCTTTAACGAATCCAATCAGAAAATTGAAACTTGGGATTGAATACCGGTTACATTAATGCTACGTTTTCTTATTCTCTAATTTTAAAATATTAAGTCAGTATCTTCACTCAAATCAAAAGGGAAGAATTTTTAATTTCATTAAATAAGAGAAAAAATGTAACATATTTAGTTAAAAAGATGCTGAAAATGATTGCCTTGTACTTCTTCACTTCTTGACGTATAAAAAGTCAGTCAGAGATTTCTCGATGAACATTTTCAAATACAGGGATGTCAGGTTCCGTCTAAAGCACATTACTTTTCAAATACTCTATAAATGTTAAAGTCCAACGGAGCCAAATCAGTTGAGCGAGTCGGCGATTTCGTAGGACACCGGCGACCAATCCATCGCCCATTTAAATTAGTATCTAAACCTAACGCACATTGTTGGAGTAATGCGGGGTAACTCCATCCTGTTGGAATATAATTTCCATATCGCACTCATTTGGATTATTTTCAATGACTTCCGTGATAAGGTGATCGTTGGCATTTTCCAGCATATACAATTCACCTGTTAGGTATCGTTTGATGAATAAATGTCCTACTGTGTAGTTTCCTAATATCCCAGCCCAAACGTTAATTTGTTGTAAATACTGGATAAGGGTATCCCGAAAAACATGCGAGCTTCTGTCAGTAAAGTACGGATCATTTTATCTATGGACTTTACCATTGCCCATTGTTACCAGATGTTGTGGAGATAGGTAGGATGTTCCGCAATCCTTTCCGTCATTATTTCGCAAAATTCTACTCTTATATCTGGGTGATCTTCGGTTAATTGATGTACCAATAGGCTCTTGTAAGAGTGAAATTTATTGGTTTTCAAAACTCTCCACGCGGTAGGAGGCATTTCACAGACATTCGCTGTATGGGAAATATATTGTTGTGGATTGACTACCATTTATATCAATTTGTTTTTCTTCCCGGATATGTGAATGACCTGGTGGCTGTTTGTTACTCACGCTACCCGTTAGTGTAAATTCAGTTACAAGTACCCTAAGATATTTTCGACATATAGAGCGATCTGAAAAACGACAACTGAATATTTTTTTGAATCTTGTGAAAATTACGCGTTGCAGTATAAATAAAAATTGCTTCTTCTAATGGGTGAGAATTGGTCATTTTAAAGACACAGTTTAAAGCCGAGAACTCAACTAAAATTATTTTAGCCTATTTATTTATTAATTTTATGTGTCAAGAAGTACCTACAGGAGCACCTTCACTTCGAGCATCTTTTGAACATAATGCGTAAGATTTTTCTCTAAGTTAGTAACATTAAGAATGTCGCTATTTTGTATTGAATGAAGTTACTGACTTAGTATTCTAGGATTATAAAGTACTGATTTAGAGCTTCAAAAGAATATAGCGCAAGTCACTACTTTCCATTTAAAGTTTGACCCCTAGGGGTCATCTTGAATTTTTTATGTGTCAGCTTGACACTAAAAAGTAGCACTTATGTAAGTATTACTCCATCCCAATTTCAATTTCCTAGTTTGATTCATTCAAAAAATAATGGAAGGGGGAACATGTGTATCGCAGGTAGCTCAAGCGACGGAAGCCAATGCATAATTTATTTTAACAGTTGTTTGTAATCTAATTTTTTAAATTAATACAGTAATAATAGTTACATATCACTTGAGTTGTACAGTTTGGTTATGAAGACCTAGAAAATGCATTTGGTTCTTTTTGAATAACATTACCATTAATTGTTTGAATATCGTTACCATCTAGCGTGAAGTTCCGATTATATAGTTGCCAGTTTTGTAAAATAGTCAGTTTTATTTTAATTAACGAAGATTATACAATTGTTTTAATGAAGATGTCACTTCTTTCTTAAATTGATTATTAAGAACCAAACTAACCTTTTTATATGAGAAGGAGGATAATTTTATTTACCTTCTGGTTAATATGATCCTGGAGCATTGAACTATTAGAGAATCTACTACATATAATAATCCGAACTAAGAACTAGAGTACAAAACAGCGTTAGTATTTTATGCTATTGAACCGATTTCTTAATAGGTTTTTAGCAAATATTTTAGGAGGAATTTATTTTCCCAAGAATATATTTAGTCTTTATGGATCAGTTGTTTGTTTTTAGTGCAGTGTATCGCAGATAGCTCAAGCGACGGAAGCTAAAGCATAATTTATTGTAACAGTTGTTTGTAATCTAGACATTTTTTTTTAAGGTAACAAAGCAATAATAACATATGTATAATAATTACGCACCACTTGAGCTGTCCATTTTGGTCAGAGTACAAACAATACCGAGTAGAGCCACTCAGCAAAATCGTTTTGGTGTTTTTACATCAAACGCAAAAGCCGCCGCACGCCTGCAGCCGCAAGCAGTCTGTCGGGCCCAACGTTCTGGAGAGATTCAAAAAATATTCGTTGATGCGCTTTCCTCGGTTATTATTTGATACATGATTCAACGCGACGCGACAGTACACAATCTCAGGGCGTTGCACACTCACTGTCCCTCGTAGCAGGGCCACCGCAGGTCACTAACCAGAATGATCCGGACGGATTCGCTCCGACGCCAAACGCTGTCGGCGAAATTCGAAATTTATCTCCAGTGAACCTACCGTATATTTATTTACACCGTGCTTTGGTTATGATTCCACATGAAGACCTAGAAATGCATTTGGTTCTTTTTGAATAACATTTCCATTTATTTTTGAATATGGTTGCTATTTAGTCTGAACTTCGGATTAGACACGTGTCAGTTTTTCAAAATAGTGAGTTTTATTTTAACTATCAAAGAAGGCAAATGAATTATCGAGAACTAAGTAGGCAAGCATCAGCCATGTGCCATGTTATTCCAACTTACATCGTTTGACTTCTGAGGCCAATGGAAGTATCAAAGAAAAAGAAAATTACCTAACAATATTACAAAGATAAATGAGTTTATAGGATATGATTTGTCTACGTCAATTCGCCGTTGCCGAAAGACGATTCGCTTAGGTCAATTCGCCAAAAGACTATTCGCCTAAAGACTATTTTCAGAACATGAACCATTTTGTATTCCATCCTGCTTCAGCACCTTTTAATAAACGAAGTGTAGTAGGCAACTTTGCCTGCTCTTATTGAATTAGTTTTGGTTTATCTTATTAACAATTTAGAACAAGGAAATAGCTTTATATTTCGCGCAAAATTATTTTTATTTTTATTAGAATCGTAGCAGAACGCTTTCGGCCTAATAAACTAATCATTTACCCCAAACCATAAAGGCATTCTTCCTAATCTCTACCTCAGCTTGGACGAAAAATTCTATATTTTATAACGGTAAAGACAATTTTAATTCCGTTTCTGCAGACATCAGACAAATGAAATGAACATTAAGCTTTTGGTTTGCAAAGGTCTATTACACAGTTGATGATTTTACAATGACACGTTTGACTGAATGTGTGTTTGATGAAATGCCTTTTTACTTTTGCAACTACGAGTTGTAGCTGCTTGTGGAATGTATTTTATTTTATGCTGTAGATTTTGATGTATATATGAGTATCTTTTAAATTTTTTATTATCTGCCACGGCTATCATGCTTATGATTTACATATTTGTAGGCGGCTTTTATCCTTATTGTAATGTGACGTTACTTGGTATTTTTCTATTTTGATGCTGTATATTTTTGTTATCTGCTTGATCTCACCTATTTATATACACTTACAGCACTAACACTAACAAAAATTATCCAAAACTAACAAAAATTAAGAAAAAATTGTAGTAGTGGGCACTTGCCGAATTTGGCGTAGTGTTTTCGGCTAATCGTGCTGTGCTATTATTTCAGCGAATTGTTATTCTACAAATTATCGTATTCGATCTATTGTCATTCGGCAAATCGTCTCTTTCGAATAGTTATCTACTTGGCGAATGGATATATTCACCAATTCATCATCTGGCGAATTGTCCTAAGCAAATCGTTTTCCGGCGAATTGTCTTTCGACGAATTCTTTAGATTCAGGATATAGCATAATAATATACATAAAATATGTTTAAAAATCAAATGGAATTGTCAACAAATTGACAATGCCACTACAAGAATAACTGCATGAATAATACTAAGTTATTGGGATACTCTTTATAGTTGAAAAATTTCTAATATGGCTGTCTTTAATTTTTATTCCAAATGTGTGTTTGTATTTCATACAGTAATATAAATGACGGTCTTTAGCGCACAAGAAAATTAAAAGAGAAATTGAGTTAAGCCACATTGTGGTTTTATAGGGCAGCCCTTTTTATGTCATAAAATTGACTCTTCTCAATTTTCGATTTTGTTCATTTGCATCACTTCGTGATATTGACGACAAATTTAACAACCCTGTAATATTACAGTGTTCTCTGAACCGTTAAATTCTATTATTTATGTTTCCAGATATTGCCTTGGCCTGGTAAACTAATGTGCTCAATAAGCACATACAAATCGTAATAAAGTAAATTAATGATTTTCAAAAATCAAATAATATTAGACATTAATTAATTAATTAAGGAAGCCCCAATCTCCAACAAGAGCGATTATCTATGAAATAGTACATATTATTAATTACGATAATTGGATTAAAAGCAGTTTTCTGGTATATTAAAATATATATGAGTAATATGATTTGATTGATTTAAATTAATTGCCTTTTATAAATAGGAGCTCCACTATAAGTTTAATTATATTTCTGAGAAGGTAGTGATTTATACAGTTTTTGCTACTTAGTGAAAGTTGGTTACTTTTCGAACCAATTTACCTAATCCTTTTCCTGGTTGGTCTGAGCGGCTCAGCCGAGGTTTTACTTCTCCACTGACCTAAACTTTGCAACCAACCTGTAATGCCATATTTTTTGGGGTCTACGTTTAAAGGATCGGTGAATTATAAAATTTCTTTAATCCAATTCCACAGAAAGTATATTATCGGCCTCTTTAATAGCTGTCAATCAGTTATTAAAACATGCTGACCAACTATAAACCATTGTTACTTATTCCTGAAAAAACAGGTTTTTTTCTCATTATTCTTGTTTAAGAACCATCAAGCGTGATTTTTGGCTTAAAATTCGGGTACATCTCTAACTCTATTAGATCAGCTTATCATATAGGAAATCTATAAATCATGGAAGTTCTTCTTACTCATTTTTTAATAAAAATTTCAGTGGGAGATTGACATAAACGCAGATGGCATAGTGTTCGACTCGAATCAATTCTTCAATATCTACCACTTCTTTAATGACTTGAGTTTCTAAAAATATCCTTAACTTTCAAAACAAAGAGTGGTTTATTTTATTACCATGAATGTAACAATTATTACCATTTTGTTTTCTTATTATTATATGCTCGTATTTATAGCTTTCACCCTGAACATGAATTTTTTTGTTATAGTGTTATTAAAATGACGTCAAATATTTTTAAGCGCTTGATTCTCCTCGATTCAATAACTACAAAAATCGTATAAGAAATCAATCAGAGATACTTCATTGTCAATTTAAATAACTTTACACTATATTTGCTTGAAATATTTTCTGTGAAAATTAATGTAAGGAATTTTTATTTGATATTTTACAAACAAAAATGAATATCACATTGACAGATAATTTTTAATTAAACCAAGATAAGAAAAGAGTGTTTTTTATAAATAAAAGTTACGAATGTTAAGTACCAAAGAATACGCTATAGAAAAGAATATCATATATTTCTGACAGACATTGATCGATCTGCAGTGTCAGGTTTCTTGATTGCTTCCTAAAAGAAAAATAATTTCAGTCAGTTATATGAATTCTTGGTTCATTTTGTGGGGTTTGACTATTACATTTATACGAATATTTCAGCAGTTTGTCATTAGTGTCATGTTAGGAACATTTATTTCACTCTGTATATTTAGGTGGGAAAGGGCTTCAAAACATGATATCATATGTGTTTTATTTTTTCTAAGTGTTGGTGTGACTTCGATGTGTTGTTGGTTTACAGAAAGTGATACCTTTTTGGAAGCACATACACTGTAAATGACTATATAGGTCCAAAAATCAGTTCAACAGAACTTTATAAATAGTTAACGTCAATGCATTAAGGCCAAGAAAACTATTGCTGCGTCCAGATCCAGTTTATGATTTTAAATTGGTAGAAGGTAGGCATACCTGAGAAAATAATGCCATATTTCTCTTAAAAGCTGCACCGAGAAACTAATGTAAGCAACGGTTCTCGGACTAAATATCTGACTACGGAGAATGATTAGATAAACCTGAGAACGATGAGTCGGCCCGGGTGGCAAAAAGGAAAAAAGGGAACAGTATTCATATAGCGGCGACCGATCGCTTGGTTTTTCGATATATTCGGAATGTTTACGTTTATACTATTTGCTTAATTA
>JAEQML010079785.1:0-11848 GCA_016904865.1 Pissodes strobi | reverse complement strand
CTCTTGCTTAATAATAAGATTGTCTCAGTTTTTTCCTTTGCCACTGTTATGCCCATGTCTTCTAGGTGTTCGACTACTTGTTTCACAGCGTATTCAGCTTTGTCCTCTAGACTAGAGGTAGTTTTGGCCGTTACGACTATGGCCAAATCGTCTGCATATGCCACCAGGTTCACTCCGTTTTCTGTTTTCAAACAAAGCACCTGGTTGTATAGAATATTCCATAGTATTGGTCCTAGAATGGAGCCTTGAGGGACTCCACACTGCCGCTGTGGTACCGCCCTGCCGGGCATTCGTCGCAGTGACACTCGTTCTTTCTAGTCCCTTTCTTCAGCCTCTTTCGTCCTCATTATCTCTCGTATCATCTCGTGTACTGTGCACCAGTCTTTCTTCGACCGAAGCATCATGGTTATGATGGTGTCTCTTTGGGGCTGGCTTCCTATTTTTATTTCCGCCTCCAGTCTTTGTCGTTGCCACCTTGGGCATACGAACAGTGTGTGCTCAGGTGTGTCTGTTTCGTTGCAATATATGCAGATATCGTCGGTTTTCTGAAGCCTAGCCGTGTATGTCCTATAAGATCCATGTCCTGATAGAGCCTGTGTCAGGTAATAGTCTATTCGTCTATGTCGGCAATTTACCCAATTGTCGATGTTTCTTATCAGAGTCTTCGTCCACTGCGCTTTATCTGTGATCAGGTCCCATCTCTCTTGCCACTTGTTTATTGTCGCTTGTCTAGTCAGTCTTCGGGTTTCCTCTGTGTGGCCCGTGCCTGTTTTGTAGAGTAGTATTCGTTCTTCTACAATTAGGTCTATGGGGGGGGGGGGTTCCCGTAATTACCTGAATTGCTTCGGACGACACGGTCCTGTATCCGCATGCCACTCTCAGTAGAGCTTTCCTCTGCACACTTGTTGTCAAGTTTCGATATTTACTTATCCGCATCATGCCGTGCCATATCGGTGCGCCATACAGTAGAATCGATTGCATTACTCCATACAGGACCTGTCTCTTTGTGCTCTCTGGGCCCCCGACATTTGGCATCAGTCGCATGAGAGCCCCCATGCGTTCTGTAGCCCTCTCGGCTGCCGTTACTACCTGTTGCCTATATTGAAGATTCTCCCCAATTCTTATGCCTAGGTATTTTACCTCCTTCGACGGTTTAATTTCAGTATCTCCTATCTGGAAGCTAATGTTTCCTCGGTACCTCTTTCCGGACAGGATGACCGCCTCGGTCTTTTCAGGTGCCAATTGAAGGCAGTTTTTTGCCATCCAGCTTTGGATCTTTCTTACACTGATGTTGACATTTCGTGTTAGGTCCTCCGCATTCATAGCTGTAGCCACTATGGCCAAGTCATCGGCAAAGCCGATAGCTTCCACACGCTCCGGATAGTCCAACTGGAGTACCGAATCATAGCACACATTCCACAGTGTTGGGCCCAGGACTGAGCCCTGGGGGATACCGGCTGTAGTTTGGTAGATGTCGTTTGTGTTTGTTATTATGTAGCGTTCTTCCAGATAGTCTCTTATGATGTCAATTAAGTATGGTGATATCTTTTTTCTTGCTAGTTCCTCAAGAATTCTCTCCCATGATGCAGAATTAAAGGCATTCTTCACGTCCAGTGTGAGGAGGCTGCACCATCTCTCTCCGTCACCGTGGTATTTTTGCCTTTCGGCAATGTCAGTAACCCGTTGTATCGCATTGATTGTCGATAAGCCCTTTCTGAAACCGTATTGGTTTTGGGATAGCCCTCCTGATGCTTCCAGCTCGTCCTCCAATCGCTTCTTTATAAGACGTTCGTAGAGCTTTGCCATTGTGTTGATGAGGCATAGAGGCCTGTATGCGTTAGGGGCTTCTAGGGGTTTTCCGATCTTGTATATAAGAACCAGTCTAGCCTTTTTCCAGCTTGTGGGAAAGCTCTGTGTAGCAAGGAGTTGGTTGAGGGAATTTAGAGTGGGGATTGGAGCTGTTTCTAACAGCTGCCTAACAACTTCAGGCGGGATGCCGTCAGGGCCAGGTGCTTTTCCGGTTTTTATTTCCTTTTCCGCTCTGCTCAGTTCTTCGATGGTGAACGGAGTGTATACCTCGGTGATCCGGTGTTTCTCGAGCAGGTTTCTTCTCAATGGGAATAGCTCTTCTACGATTTCCAGTTCTTTTTCTTGAGATAGGTCGATATTTGGGCCCGTATTTTTAAATCTTTTTGTTGCTATCCTATATCCGTCTCCCCAGACGTCATTATTAAGTTCTTCACATAGTTTGCGCCAGTGTGCTCTTTTTTCTTTGTCTATTAACTTTCTAAGGACTTTTCTCTTCTTTATAGAGGCTCCATTTCTCTTCTATGTTCGGACCACCGCCGTGGTTGTCTCTTTCTCTGGTGTAAATACGCCTGGCCTTTATGCACTTCGTTCTTTGTTGGCTTATTTCGTCGTTCCACCAGTACGGAGAGGTTCCATGTTTATGCCCCGGGTTGGTACTTGACATCTTGTAAGCTCTCTTGATCATTGTTGTGATATCGTCAATGTCAGGGTCGCCCCAGACATCCGCAATGCTTTCGTTTATACAGTTCGCAAAGTGTTCTTTGTTGAAGCTGACTTTATTTTTTATTGAGGCCTTTTTCATGTTTACGCCATTTACGTTGAACACAATATGGACGTGTGGAGACAGTGGCTCATTTTTGAGCGTCTTCCAGTCCGTTACACTTCTGGCTAGTTTTTGTGTCGAAAAGGTGATGTCAATAAACGAGCTTGAGTTTCCCCTGATGAACGTGGGGCTACCTCCTACGTTGTGGGCCACTAGGTTGAGCGTCGCGCCCGCTTCCGTGAGGATTTGTCCTCTTCGGTCAGTGATTGGCGAGCCCCATTCCGGGGCTTTGGCATTAAAATCCCTCAATATTAAGGCTTCTCTTTTGCCATTTGAGACCATCTCCATCAGTGTGTCAACGTAGGATTCAAACTCTGTGATTGGGATATTTGGTGAGACATAGCACCCGTAGATATCAAATTCAGGCATCGAGATATACGATATGCCCTCTCCTTTTTTTCTCTTGCTGATCTTCGTACTCTGGTTGACCAGATAGATGGCCACGTCTCCCCTCGTGTCTGACAGCCATCGACTGTTCCCAAGTAGCTTGCGATTCGGTTCGCTCGCCACTATCAGGTCTGCCTGCTCCTCGGACGCCGCCAGGAATGCCATATCGTGCGCCTTGCGGGATCTGTCTGCGTTTATCTGCAGCACTCGAAGATAGTTTCCTCGTTTTGTGGCTGGTGGTGGTCCTGGGATATTCGCCATTTGTGGGGAATCCGGCGTTGCATCGTTTGCGCTGATTGCTTACTTGTTTGGTCCAGCCGGCCTATGGCCTATGTGTACCGGGGGACTTGAGCTAGGGCCAGTCATTCTGTTGTTCCTCTCTCTCTTATCTGTTCTTCTCGCGTAGGAGAGGCTTCTGCGGAAGGCGTTACACCTACCGCTTCCAGCCCTGTGACCTTCTTTACATATTACACATTTCGCCTCGTTCGTGCATTCCTTGGCTGTGTGCCCCTCATTACCGCAGTTGTAGCAATTTCTTCTTCTATCAGGCCCCGTGCAATTCTCAGTCACATGATCGAATTGCCAGCATTTACTGCATCTTTTAACAGTCACTCTTTTTTCCACCCGACATCTCACTAACCCTATTCTTAGGAAGCCACTTTTAAGGAGGACCTCCGCATCTTCATTATTGATAGTAAGCGTAAAAGCTTGCCTGTCATTTGACATAGGCCTTAGGTCACTGATCTTGTAAGGCTTATTTTCCAAGTCTTGTATGTTTTCGTTTATGGCTGCGTGGACCTCTTCTTTGGTGGTAAGTGAGTCAGCTCCTCTTATAAAGAGGGTTTCTAGGCCAGTGGAGTCTCCTATCTTGTGCACTTGCCTATTTCCTGCTGCTTCTCCTTGGAGGATTCGGTGCATCTCCTTTAGGCCGCTTTCGTCTCTGTCTGTAGTTATTAAAAGTTTTCCTTCTTTTGTGCTCCTGATTTGCTTGACGAACTTACTTGCATTGTTTACTTGTAGAAGCGATTTGACTTCTTTCAAAGTTTCGTTATATGTTTTTCCCTTATCCTCCACTACGAGAGCGTATGTCCTTCTCTCGTTGTTCTTGGTTGTGGCGTCTCTCTTCCTTGTCTTCGTGTAAATAACAGTTTGCGTCGATGTCTTATGGAAGATAGCCTCGACCATCTTCCTAAACCTTTCCAATGGTACTCTTTCTATTTCATGGAGCGCAATCCAATCTGTCTCGCTGGCTTCTTTTTTAAGCTCGAGAAGCTTTCCAAAGAGGTCCTCTTCGTCCCCAACCTCAATCTTAACTACCTTACGCGACGCCGCTGCCGCCGCTGATATCTCAGGGTTTTTCGTTCTGATTTGGCTAGTTTGTTCCAGTACTCCGAAGTCTTCGGAAATGTTGGTCAGTTCAGGGTACTTTTCACCGAAGAGTCTTTGTATACTACTTTCTCCAGTGGAAGATCCTCCGGTAGGGCCATCTTTATTCCGCTCCACGATCAGTACTTTGGTTGTACTGTCCCTGGTATTCAGAGGGTTACCCACTCTTACCTCTGTGTTGGTATAGACTTCATCCTGCCAACTCTTACTTGCTACGGCCTGCCATCTGTTATAGGTATCGGTTTCTGCTAGTTCTTCTAGGCTGTCCCTGTTAACGGTCTGCGTGCCCTTCTCAACCCCTCTGATCTCCGTTTGTGAATCTGCTTCAATTAACATTTTGTCCATTCGCTCGTATCTATGTTCTTCTATCCAGTTCTTAATTACGTCACTCTCGATCGTGTCGAGTTGTCTCCTCAGCTTTTGAGAAATGTCCTTGATTTCCCTCTTTGTGTTTTGCTCTATTCTGGTAGCCAGATCTCTGCCAAGCTTCGTAATGGCCTCTAGTGCTTCCTTTAGAACAAAAGCTTCTGGGCTTTCTTTTCTTTTGTACGGACTTTCTGTCTCGGCCTGGGTCGCGAAGGACCTGTCGGCCATCTTTCTCTTCTTGACCTCTTCCACAGACAAGCTCCGGGGCAGCTTTAACTGCCTCACGCTTTTGTGTTGTGGTGTTCCAGTCGCTACAGCCACCTTCCTGGCCTGGTCACTCATCATGGATGATGGCGGTGGGCCGGTTTGTTCCTTAACTTTAATTGGCGGCGATCTATTTATTGAATCCCTTCTTGCAAAGGGATCCTTTTCAGCGTTCATTCCAGTAGAGGATTCCTGCACTTCGGCCTGGTCTCCTACCGTAAGTGCTGGGCAGTAGCTAGCTGACGGTCGGGCGGGGCCTGCTCGCTCATCCGCGACACCGACCGGAACTGGGGTATCCCTCCCCTGTTCCGTAAACTCTTTACCCTTCGACCCTGGCATCTCATTTCAAGGTTTTGTTTGGTTTGTTCGAGTTTTCCTTCTCTAGACTGGTTGCCTTCTCAACGGCTTCGAGCCGAGTCCGCCCGGGGGTTTGAAGAAGTTTAAGAGGATAGAGACCCCTAGCCCTCGTTGCCTAATAGCGTCGGGGCCGGAAGAAGCAAGAGTCGACCAAGAGAGGTCTAGATAGGAAAGAGAGTGGTGAAAGAAGAGGTGGACTCTGTGCCCAGACGAGTTGAAACAGCACAGAGACAGCTACGGGGTCCGACCCCGGACTTGCCAGGTCCGTCTCACAAGATGTGAGCCCGTGGGGGAGCCTGTCCGCGGCAGTGACTTTAGATCCGGACGCGCGGTTTTTAAACCGCGGCCTTCACCTTATGACCACTACTAACCAGGAGCCTTGCAGCCCCTGGCCGTTCACCTATCCGCAACCCGGTGACGCGCCTGGCGGCTTGCTCAAGCCACTCCGCATTCGGAGACAGGAAACTAACCCAAGCTAACCCAAACTAACCCAAGCTAACCGAAATTGTTTCTCAGAGGTTTGAATGAAGAATGGCTTGCGCTTCGCGCAAGCCATTCTTCATGCAAATGCGTAGTGCATAAAACGAGACGGAACTAACCCAAGCTAGCCCAAACTAGCCCTAGTTAACCGAAATTGTTTCCCGTACGTTTGCATGAAAAATGGCCATTCTTCATGCACGTGCGTAGTGCTTAAACCGAGACGATTCATGCAAGTGCGTAGTGCATAAAACGAGACGGAACTAACCCAAACTAACCCAAGCTAACCCAAATTAACCCAAACTAACCCAAGCTTCCCGAAATTGTTTCTCCGAGGTGTGAATGAAGCCATTCTTCAAGCACGTGCGTAGTGCATAAAACGAGACGGAACTAACCCAAAGGGAACTCAAACTAACTCGGAGTAGGTCGGACTATGTCGTAGGTAACGCAGAGTAGCTTGGAGTAGGTCGTAGGTAATGCGGAGTGGCTCGTAGTATCTTGGAATAGGTCGTAAGTAACGCGGAGTGGCTCGGAGTAGCTTGGATCAGGTCATAAGTAGCTCAGAGTAGTGTGTACATTGCTCGAACTAGGGCGTAGGTAGCGCGGAGTGGCTCTGACTAGCTTGGAGTGGTTGGAGTAGCTCGTAGGTAACGCAGACTGGCTTGGAGTATGTCGTAGGTATCGCGGAGTAGCTTGGAGTAGGTCGTAAATAGCGCGGAGTGACTCAGACTAGCTTGGAGTAGGTCATAAGTAACTTAGACCAATTTGGAGTATGATATAGACAACCGAGACTAGGTTGGAGAAGGTCGTAGGTAGCGCGGAGTAGGTGGTAAGTAGTGCGGAGTTGCTCGAAGTAACTAGGAGTAGATCGTAGGGAGCTCGGAGTAGGTCGTAACATTGTTTATATTTATATAACCAATGGTCGTAGGTAGCTAGGAGTGTACTTATGTACTTCTCTCGCTCGAATAGCAAACACAACAACCAACCGAAAGTAAGTAAAAAAATAAATTATTTCATAAAACAGATTTCATTACATTAATTTGAGTTCGCTTTACTTCCGGAGTGTGCGGAGGCCAACCTGGTCAACGCATGAAATGTAGTGCGCTTATTTGGCTTACTTTGGATTAGCTAAAGGGCGATCACATTGCCTTTTTTTCAATAAGAGGAATATGCAACGTTTGGCAACCTTGACCGAGACCTCCGTGTCAGTATGTCAAATAGTCAAATATCAATTATTTACATTTACCGTTTTAAAATTTTTAAATTTGCTTGCTTCAGGTTTGATCTTGATTTTCACCTGCGCAAGTAGTATCTAAGGTGTTTTAGTGATTTTACACAAGTTTAAACTTAAAACTTGAACTTTGGAGACACAAATGTGGTGGTTCTTCAAATTTTCATGGCTTTATCTCAACCAGAATCGCTTAGAATACTCTAGACATCCCCTTGAAAACAAAAGAAAGTTTGCAAGGCGGGCAACTTATAAATTATTATCTTTTCAACCAGATTCTATGTAAGTTGCAATAATTTAAAGTTCTTAATAATTTGCATATAAAAATATTCACAAAATGAATGATAGTTGTATTTATCAAAAAATATTGAGTTTTTTTGTCAAATTTGACATTTGAAAAATACTACTTGATGCTTAAATTGTCTTTAAAACGTCACTTCTGACATAAAAGTATGGCTTATTGCACCGACATTACGAACATTTAATATCAATTTTTTACCAAAAAAACGATGATCCTCACTTTTTTGGAAAGAAAATAAAAAAACGAATCGATTGGTACCAAAATTTTTCCAAAAAACCCATTATTAAGAAGTTACCTTATGTGCACCAGAACCTGAAAGTTTAAATAAAATAATAGGGGAGAGTAACAATTTTAGTATATAACGTCCCAAAAAATTTGAATACGGCTCACTTCACTCCGGGGCCGGGGGGGTTGACGTCAGTGTTGCCGCTGGCATGAATTGAAATTATGTGATGGCTAAGCCAAAATTATCAGATTTTGATGTAAATTATGTTAAAACCTGAAGATGGCGGGACCAGCAAAATATATCTTCTGATTCATCATGAGGTTCGTTTTTTTGGAACTATCCGCCGCGTCCTCCCGCCTAACGAGTCCTAGGCTTGCGCGCGCATCACAATGTTACATATGTATTTTTTTCACTTCACGCAAAAAAAACAGGTCTTGCCGCTGGATTCGAACCCGAGCCGCCGTGTCACAAATCCAGAATCTAACCACTGCACCACGAGACCCGCTGGAAGCAATTCCTTGGACCATAAAGACATCTATTTGTCAGAAATGTATTTATGATGCGCGCGCAAGCCCAGTCAGGCCGGAGGACTTGGGCGGATACTTAAAAAAAAAATGGTTTGCGATTCGCCGTTTATTAAAAATTTTAAATTTTACCTTCACTTACGCTATGAGCAAAGAGTTGGCGCCGAAAACAAGGTGAGGCGATCCTACAGTGGCTTTGGTGATACGCACCCACCGATCTTATATGGAGATCGGTGTACGCACCTTTAGATGTCTCCCACTCGAACCGGTGGTTATAGTGGCTCTATCTTGCATAGACTGCTGTATCGGTGTTTTCTACTGCCTCCCTCTATTTTCAAGTAATAAAAGCTAGGCATACAATTAGAGAATATCAGATGAGGCCTTTTAAATACTTGAAATCTTACTGAGCCTTTTTGTATAAAGCCACTGTATTAAATATCAAATTATATTATCGGCAGAATAAATTGTCTGTTAAAATTATGTTAAAATTGATAATTATGCCATCTTCAAATTTTGTATCAGACTGCTGGCAAAATTATGTGACAATCGGCAACACTGGTTGACGTCAAGTTAGATTTATCTATTTCCTCCCCACTACATAGTAATAAAGTTGGTCCCAGTGTTGCCAACCGTACTATAAATATAGTATTTGTACTATAATTCAATGGCAATGTACTATCAAGGGTCCTTATAGTACGCCTAAAATACTATAATTAATTAATCTATATTCATTACTACATGAACGAACACTAAAAAAAAAATAGACTTAATAAAATGGATAATGCGCCATGCAGCAAGGTCTTTTTGATTCGTATTTCATAATCACTGAGCGGAAGGCATATTAACATTCTTTATGACCTACGACTCTATGCTACTGTTAACCCTTCACGCATGGCCCTCCGCTCGCGTCGTTCGATCCGGGGTGCAATTAAACAAAACTAACCGAAATTTAAAAAAGAAACAGACATAACCTTAAAAAAAAATAAAAAATATCATGTTTTGCCTTCGACGGGAACGGAACCCGGGCCACCCAAATCACAAGCACATAAAATCCCTTTAAACGATTTAAATTCATCTAATGAAACATACTTAAGTTCAAAAAAATAATCTGCCTTTAGGAGTAAATATTATGCAAGAAATTGACAAAGCTTATATCCAGAGCAACCCTGAGCTGCATGCAGATTGGCACTTCTATCAGTTACCCATTCCAAGGCCGGATGTGAGCGAACATTTTCACACCAAATTATGTTACAAAATGGCCACAGATATACTCAACCGGATATTGTTAACTTATCAAGCATTAAAAGAATGAGGAAAATTGTTTTAAATTTGAACCTACTAAAACTATTAATTTTGAACCTAATATAACTATAATTTTGAACCTACTAACTATAGGTTAAATTTAGGTGAAAAACAGCCACAGACTCACACACATCAGAATCTGAATGTGAGTATGATGGAATTGTGTGTCTGCAATATTTACAATTTTAATACGTTTTCAATTTTCACTATTGTTTTTTGTTAGCTACCTAAAAAAAAAATATGTAATTTGTTTTATCATTTGATACGTTTATGTTTATTTCAGTTTATAATATATTTTTATATTATTGTAATGTATGCGTATATATTTTTTATTCTTGTCGCAATATAATATCACAAAATAGGGGGATATTTTGTATATAGAGGTATAATATACCTATTTCCGCTACTATAATACCACATCAAAACTATCTGGAAACTAAAATCGTTTTTTACCACTTTTGTACTATAATATTTACCCAATGTACTATAATTTTGTGCTGTCTTGTACTATAATCGTTAAACTTCAGTTGGCAACACTGGTTGGGCCTCGCTTGTCGAAGGTGCCGCGCTTAATGTTTTTCTTTAGGCTGTTTGGGTTAGCACTAGTCACAAAATGTGGCACTAGTTTCCTTTTCTTGAGTCCCCGTAGCGAGCGGAGGGCCATGCGGATCGACCAATAGGAGAGGCCGGTGTTTTACATAGTGCTCTACTCGTGTAAAGGATCTTAAAAGGGCACTGCTAAGGTTTTGATTTTTTTGGAAGGGAGGGGTCTCAAAGATCTTCCATTCTTTTGTTTTTGTACTTTTCTACTTTTCCCCCTTAATATTTATCTATGTTTTGGATTTTTGGTTCATAAAACCAAAACAGAATAATTATTCTGAACATGTCAGGCGAAATTCCAAATACCAATAAGAAAATTAAAAAGATGTCCGAGTCTGATCGAATAGACTATGATCACGCAACTCAAAAAATTTTGGAAGAAATTGATGTGATTCAAAATCAGTTAGATGGTATCAATGAAAAAGCGTCCGAAGAAATTTTACAGATCGAAAGAAAATATAACCGCATGAGAAAACCACATTTTGAGAAGAGGAATCAACTTATTAGCAACATTCCCAATTTTTGGCTTACAGCTGTATCCTTTTAAACTAAATTTTTATGAAATTTGAAAGTTTCCTTCGAGTCTTGTGACATACAGATAGGTATCTCCTATTTTAAAAAAATCCTACTGTATTAGAGTAATTATAAGCCAAAACATTTTTAGATGCACCAAGTTTGAGAGAAGAAAAACCTATAGGGCTTAAAGGCTGATTTATAGTTGCAGTAACATATCACTTGTTAAAAATAGTGCGTGATGAATGTATCTATCTCTTTCTTTCAGATGAATGAATGCACAGGCACACTGCTTTATGAATGTAATACACTATTCGCTTGTATTTGTCAACTATTTCACTTCGTTAATCAAAGAAGTGAATCATTTTATTCAACAGACTTTTTTACATTAATTTGGGTTAGTTTCTGTTTGTTTGCTACAGGCAATGCATGAAATGTAGTGCTCTTGTTTGTATTAGTCTTGGTTGGATAAAAGTCAGGTTAAGGGTCACCCAGGGAAATAGCATATAGTATAACTCATCCGAATGCTGGGACACATTACATGTCCTTTTAAATTTTCCTTTTGGGCAGCCTTGTAATCAGTCATCTTCTATTAGAGTCGCTAAGTAATCACTTTGTGTTACTCCCAATAGGAAAATGTGCAATGCTTGGCAGCCTTGCACTGCATCGGCTTATTTGAAATTTGGAGGCATTATTCGGATCAAGTTTGGCTTTCTAGTGAAATTATTTTTTTTCTACAAAATCAAAGATACCTATATGTCACAGGACCTGTTTGCTTTTCTTAGGTCACTAATTGAATCAAATCAAATATGCTGTATTGTCAGAAGTACATAAAAGTCTCATTGACAAATCTGAAATAAAAACCTAGCAGCTAAATAAATCATTATTCACATCAAATCAAATCAGATCAAGTATAATTTTATTTGCCATAGAAATTTTTTCAACAAATTTATAGAAACTTATGTGGCTAGTAGTTAAAAGTGTTCAGTAATAGATCTAAATGGGTCATTAATTATAAAAAGCAGACATTAAAGTGTAAAAAAACTCAATCAATACTCAATACTCAATAATTTATTCATGTCATACATAAAATATATGTTCACACACGTCAAAAAAAAGAAAAATATGAAATACTTAATAAAACGTTTTACAAATAAGACTTATCTACGAGTTAATCCAGAATACCTCACTACAACAACATTACCAACAGATTCAATTAAGTCCAAAGAAAGAACAAAATAAAATGCACAAAATGCCCAACTAACTAAAATGTTGACAAAAAAAA
>MU196839.1:235-11849 GCA_016904865.1 Pissodes strobi | reverse complement strand
TGACAACATTGACTGTGGGCAGTGAATTATAAAAACGCTCTAAGCCCTATACATTTTTATCTGAAGTCGGTATTGGCTATTTTGTATTTGAATGCAATATAAAAATATAGTGGGCCTTGCTGATAATGTATTATTCACCTGAGGCCGTGTGTTAAAAAGTTAGTTTTTGAAGTAATGTGGTAAAGTAAAATATGGAATAATGCCAATTTTGAGAATCATAAACACCTGCTGAAAATGGTGACATTAAATTTTAAATACGCTATACCAAGAAGGAATTGTTATTTTATTTTTGTAAGCATTGTAAAGTTTTGGTGGACTCAAGCTCGTCATTTATTAACCACCTTTAACACACAGCCTCTAGACAGTATTGGCGCTTTGCTTCTGTTGTGTAAACATCTAATAAAACTTAAAAATAAAGGCAGTTTTGGGAATTAGTTAAACTAAAATAGACACTTTGATTATAAATCTATAGTGACGATTTTTTACCTAGAATCACATCCCACAGGAAATGTCTGCTAATCAAATCACAACTTTTAGAAAATACCTATCGAATATTGTACTAGCAGAATACAATGCAACTAGTAGACCTCATTCACCATTTAATAAACAACCAGCCTCCAGCCAATGTTACAATTTGGTTTAGTTTTTTGTTTCTGCAATAATGTTATAAAGCAATTAAAAAACTCCTGCTGTGAGAATCTCAGAAAAACTAAGTGACCACATCTAGGGCAGTAAGAATAAATGACCACATAGCCTGCAAAATGAAAGCGAATTATAAATAAGCCTGTGACCTCTAGAATCTATAATTTATTATTCCAAATAGGAAATACAATAATCAGGATATATTTGTTAAGTAGTGTGATATTTGTAATTTATTAATCTCTCCTTAATTGTCATTCTACCAACAACAGAATTTTAAAGGAGTAAAATTGAAATAGGCTGACACTGACTAATTATAAAAACGCCCGGCTTGTCTAGACTACAAACTTGTTTTTACTTATAATTAAACTTGGGCAAATGTTTACTTGAAAATGTCGTATTTATGCACGTAAATATGCCAAGTTTTTGTTCTATTACAAAAACAACACTCGGGCTAAAGTCTTAAGCTTGGTACTTGATCTGAAATAATAGTTAATTTGCTTATTATCAAAGCATGTTTTAAACACAATAGTGGCGTTTACACGGGCGTTTCATTTCTTCGGTTTTGGAGCGCATTCTGGCGTCTCACGACGTTGCGCACGACTAGAGCGGACGCTTGAAGCGCCCGAAATAAAAGTTTAAGACACTCCAATTATACGTTCCAGTTCTGCATATTTGGAGAGCGAAAGGCAAAAACGTACGTGTAAATGTAAAACCATACGATTTTGGAGTGACGTGTGGAATTTCCACCTGGTTGGAAAGTTCAATTTAACACGCCACGAGGTAAGATTATCTAGTTGGATTCATGGACAGAAAAAAAATTAAAAACTCGTACAATTGCCTATGCAGCAGTATACGTATTCCTAAATACACAGGATTAGAAAATAAGAAAATTTGGATAAAAAAGTGGCATCAAGATAGAAATCGCTATGAGCATATGCCCCTTTTGAGAGAACTTCAAGATGACCCAAAAGACTTTAAAAATTATTTTTTCCCTTGTCCACGACATTTTTCTTTATGCTAAGGTTCAAATAAAACAATGTGTTATGGACTATCTATAAAAGTGCCAGTGTAAATGCAAGGCAAGTTGTATCTGTTTTGCGCGACTGACGTTCACTCCGTCTTCGCGTTCCACGAGCTGATTTACCGAGTATTTACACGGGCAGGATAGCCTGCGCGATTGGAGTTTGCGCTCCAAAAGTGTGGAAAAAACCGTACGTGTAAACGTCGCTATTCAGTAAATATGCAACACATTTTAGTATAAAAGAGCACGCAAACCCAGCAAACGACAACTTGATCCAGTAGGTAGTACCTTACTAGGAAACGTTCTCTGAAGTTCAAAGCAACTTCGTTCATTCAGAGTCTGTTGTACCTTTACGGGAACGACCCTGGATGTCCAAATCCACTACACCTAATTCCCACTCAGTCAACAGTAAGGGAAACAACTTACAACTAAATGTTCTCTTCCCCAAAATAGGTTAGTTTAGAGTAAACAATCAATTATTTAAATTCAAACCAACTTAAATACGCCAATAGTAAAAGCTCTTAAACCCAGCCTAACTTAAAGAGAAGGAGAAGATTGTCACCGCCATCTTCAATAACAAACATAGAAAAAATTAAGCTAATCTCATTATCTAAACCATCCAGTGCAAATCCAAAGAAGCACCAAGAGGAAGAACCAACAACAGAGCCAAACTTTTTAAAGAAAATTTGGTCATTGATGACAGAAAATCACGTATTAACCCAAAGAAGCACAATACTTCTAAGTATAGTTTGGACCATAAGAAGAGAACATGTAATAATCAAAAAGAAGCCAGAGAGGACAGTAGTGAAACAAAGACATTTCAGTTAATCTTGCGAATTGCAAAGGACGCAATATAAGAGAGAGAATAATCCAAAAAGAATTAAGAATAGTGTCATTATCAACAAGAAAGGGGCGTAAGACTAAAGGTACAACTATTAGTAATTTTTGGTGAAAAAAGTGGGCGTAAAATTATAAGTTTAAAAAACACACACTAAGAAATCAGAAATTAAGTATCCAAAAACTAAACAGATATAAAGAAACCAGAAACCATTTAACTAAGAAGAACCAGAAACTAAGTAACAAAGAAGAAAGTGGAAACTATTATAAATATAATATAAGCAGAAACTAAATGAAAGGAAAACAATGGTGCGCAGTGAAAAATTACTTCTGAGACCTCTGAACCTTATGAAATCTTGTGAAAAATGAGTGAAGTAGATTTCGAGAGAGTAAAGATAGGAAGCAAATATAAAGTCACATATAAGGTGCAACCCACACACTAAAGAGAGATCCTATGGCACTCGACGAGCGGTGTGCGTACGAAGATGTTGATTGACCTGGTTCTTGAATAGCTGTAGGTTATAATTTGGAGGAAATATATGTCCTGGGAGCAAGTTCCACAGCGATATAGTGCACCAGACAAAGGAGTCTTTGTAAAGCTATGTTCTAGACATTTTCAGTTGTACAACGCACGGGTGCGCTCTTGCCATCCGTTGTGAGCAGGATGAGGCGGGCCAAATCCTTGGAACATCTGGCGTGAAAATATCTGAAGCACTGGGTTATTTGGCTACATGTCTGCGGTGTTCCAGACCATCCTTATTCCGGGTATACGCCGGGTCACCGACGAGACGCGCAGTTCTCTTCTAAATTGAATCCAGCAGCTTTAGGGTGTGCTTCGGTGCGGCACCCCAGATGTGTGAGCAATATTCTAAGCAAGGTCTTATTGGCGCTTTGTAGAGCAAGAGCAGCTGCGCGGCGTATACATTTTTTTGTTCCGAAATAGCGCACCAAGCTTCATCGAGGCAGATTTTGCGATGTTAGCGACGTGGTCATGCCAGAACATATTGCTGTTGACCGTGACACCCAGTAGTCCAATTGACGAAGATGAAGAAATGGTCGATCCTTCCATAATGATGTCAGGGCCCAGCGTATTGGCCCTCTTGGTAAACGTGGCATCTTAGGTTTTTTTGCTGCATTGAATTAGATCAAATTCCTGTCGCCTCAAGTTCAAACTTTCTCCAGATCTTGATTAATTGCTCTACTCTGCTCCTGTCTGCGGTGATATGTCCCAGTCGCTGGTAAAGGTTTTTCCGAACTAATTTGAGAGGCAAGGGTACTGTCATCTGCAAAACTGTAAGCAGGATTATTGGTTTCGGACAGCAAGTCATTAACAAAGATGAGGAACAGAGTTGGTGAAAGTATTGCCCTCATAGGCAGGCCCGAATTAATGGTGAATGTGTCTGCTATATGTCCATCAACTGCAACGTGCAGAGATCGGTTCTTAGGAAACTGGCAAGCCAGGTACGGAGAGAGGCTGACAGTCCGAAGGACAGCAGTTTGTTGGGCAATCCATCATGCCAATCACTGTCGAATGCCTTCGAAATAGCATCTCTCGGGATTCTCCGCAGTTCCCAATTATTACCCTACCCCATATATGAACGACATAGGCCAATATATTCCCTGTCAACCTCTCTTTGCGAAAGCGGCATTGGTTATCGCTAGTCGTAAGTAGAATAGATCGAAAATATACCAATTAGTGACAAAAAAGGCGATTGTCTTGGACCAGAATCGGGCAGGAGAGTCGGGCATCTTGGGAGAGTCTAATTTACAGTTCATTATACAGGTAGTAGAAGACACGGACAAGGCGAGAAAAAGGAAGCAAAATAAAAATAATGAAATTAGCAAAAAGGAAAAGGGGAAAAATCGAGAATGACGGTTAGTAATTTTGGGGAAAAAGTAAAAACAGTCACATAACGAACGCAAGTGTTAAAGATAAGTAACTTACTGGAAGAATCATAGTATGACACGTAGGCGTTAGAGGAACAAAAGGAGAAATTAAGGAATAAAATGAAGATATGAGTAAATAGAAAAAGAGTTATAATTGGGAATGCAAGTGTTACCAATAAGTACTTACCTTACAGGGAAAATCATAAGACACTTGGACAGCTAAGCATGTAAAGACATATATATCTAAAGTTTATAATAAAAATTAGCCAGTATATGACAAGACAATTATGGAAAAAATTACAAAAACAACAAGAAGAAAAAGAAAGTTAAGGAAGCATACATCAGAAATTTTCAGTTATATATATAAGTAAATCTTAAGAAATTGACATAAGCCGGCATAGCATAAGGAAACATAGAATAAGGAAGCATGGAACAAGGAAACATAGAATAAACAAAACATGAAACAACTAGGATAGCGGGTTAATAGTTATAACAACGTCAAACATAGAAATCTAAAATAGAAGGTATGTAAATATGTACAAAAAATGGAGACGTCAATTGAGAACAAAAGCATCTCATTTTCGATGCACATTCGGACAGACCTAGCAGTCATTAGCATCGACCCTGGAAGAGAACATAATAGATATAAATAATGAGTACAAATTTTATTAATTAGAGCTATATCAGCAAAAACTGGTAAATTGATCGAGTTAATTTAAACTGAAAAAGTAGCAAATCAATCACTTGTCATTTTTCGTGGAGAAAGCGCGTTCTAGAAATGACGACGATAATTAAAAATACTAATTATCTGAATCAAATATTCACTATTATTATTATAATTTCGTCTATCAAAGGTGTAAATAACAATAGTAACACATATTTTTAAATATCCGATGTTATTAATCTCTCTACTATTATTGGGATCAAGAAATCGATGTTATACTATCACAAATTCAGCATATGTTTTAAAATCAGGCCAAATATATTTTTCTTATTAAAGTTATTATTTTCATCAGGAACGAGTTCACGAAAAATAATAAAATCAAAGCAGCCCCAATACCTGAGAGCTTCAAACGTTGATGTATTGCCTCATATTGTCACGTTTAGTTTTATCCGTAACGCCACGCCTTGGTCGGTATGCTAGTTATATAGCGCATATTTAAGGATCGCTCTATTTCAGGTTAGAAGAGATAATAACGGTAACAATAGCAACGTCTAATCGTCAACGACTTAATGAGAAAACAGAACAACGTCTATTGATTAGAGACTTTAATGAGTTTACAGTATAACCGATTATTAAAACCTGCATATCCTTTCGGCTTGAGGTATGGTTTAAATTGTTTATAGATCTTAGTCCCTGTACATTCAGACCACCATTCTCTCAGCAACAAACTAATATCAGACCACTCAAGCAGTTTCAAGGATGTCAGCAATAGACTCAAATTAAATATAATTGACAACAACAACAAAATTTGTACCAAAATGCAAATAACAACGGAATATGCTACGTTTGTGGAAAAGCGGAACACTTTGCTGCAACATGCAGAAGCCAGCAAAGAGATCCAAATGCTGGCGGATGCCATAAATATCTGGCAAAGCAGGGCTGCATACAAAAAACCAACACAAGCAAATAATGACCTAGATATTATTACTGACAGTTACAATAAAACATCTAATAAATTTCAAGCATTTATGATAGCACATTCGCTAATACGTCACAAGAAGATAGTATACAGGAAATAATAACATTCAATATAATGTTATCAAATATATTTTTTGGTTTGACTGTGTTTCTTGGCTGGAAGAATGGTTGTTTGTATGTGCTTCATGGTTCTATATGCACTTCCCGTAATCTATATGTGCTTTGTGGCTGGAAGAATAGTGGTCTTTGTGGTCAAATTTGTATCTCAGTGTTCTGGACTTTTTTATTTGCCTGATCTATAATAGTTCTGGCAATTTCCTTAAGCTCTTCTAGTGTTCCCGGGAGATTATTCGGAACATTAGTTAGCCAGTAGTAGTGATATTTATTTCCTTCCATTAGCCCTTCGCTGAATATATGTGTAAACTCTTCCATATCCATATTTATTTTATAGTCGTGGTATAGTAGACGAAGTTCGTACATGTAGTACTATCTCGTTTGTACTTTGTTTCTTTATGTTCCACTATTTTTTTCAGTATTGTTTCGTAACTTTTATCGAATTCTTTTTTGAAATCTTGGCACAGCTCGTCCAATCCTTGTTTGGGTTATTTGTCGTATATTCGAAGAACCATAGATTTGCCGCGCCTTCTAGAAATGTTACAAAATGGGCAATATATCTCGTCTTCTATTCTTAAGTTTTCCGGAACCTAAATTTTTCCTGCGAGTTTCTCATATAGATATTTAATCTTTGCTATTCAAGCCCATGCCTCTACACTATCAATTATTTACTTTATATAAACGGTTATCAAGAGACGAGTCATTAAACATGAATGAAACTAAATCTAGGCAATCATAAAAATCAACGATGCTGCTTAGAGCTCTTTCATAAGATCCGTTTTTTCAACGGGCCGGAGAACTAACGGACCGGCAACGGACCGAAACAAACCTTCCACACCAATGACAGGACGTTCGTAAATGTGAACGGTTGCATGCAAAACAATATGTTTCTGGGATATCCGTCAACTTTACCGGTCCGTCATTTCTCCGGCCCGTTAAAAAACGGATCGTCTGTTTAAGACTTTACAGTTGCAGATGAATACGCTAGGATCCAACATGTACTTTTTCCAGAACCATTCTTTCCATATAACAACGAGGCGACGAGATGCGTCAATGGCACTAAGATTACATTGAAACACGCTCATTCGTACATCTAAAAAACAGTTAAAAGTATATAAAGAAATATTTTTACATATTTTCTAAATATATTTTCATTTTTATGAGTATTAAAAAATATTATGAGCATTCAAAACTGTTCTGCCTACATTTTTACCACAGCTTATACACACACAGCTAGAATACGTTCGGCAGGCACCACTGATCTCATGGTCTGTGAGCAAGCGAGGCAGAGGCGTTCCTTTCTCTGTCGAACAGGGGAGAAAAGTCAGAGCCGGATTAAAACGATTATTTGTTGAAGTAAAATGTCTAATTTCTGCCTGACAGTACCGTAGTAAGTAATTTTAATGTTTATTGAATTATGATATTTTTTTAATCTATATTGTAATATTACGATAAAATTAGGTTTGTATTTAGAATTAAAAAGGATTTTATTCAAAAAAACATAAACTTCTGATAAGTAATAAAATTTCGTTGTCATAAATTTAAAGACCTCGTGTGGGCTGACAAGGGATGATTTAAAAAATTGAGGTAAAAAGGATTACGATATAAGGAGTGTTGGTTAGTTGTTCAAGATGATGATTTATCTTTAGCTGTTCCTCCTGAACGCGAGGTCACTTGTTAAGGTCCTTTGGCAGCTCTGCGAAATTCGGATTTTAGCATCCAAATTTTAATATTCGACAAAGAAATTACAATTTGTCATTTACAATTTCCAATTGTGAGCGTGTCTAATAATAACATTGTCTAGCTGAGAGAGGACCTTAGAAATTATTGCCTCTGAGAGTCGCACGGTGATGTCTGTCAATATAACCTCAGTTTCTGGAGAAAGAGTAAAAATGATAATAAAATAAAGTTGTGTAGCTTAGGTTTCTTATAAGTTTCATTGCCCAATAATTGAAAACTAACAGATGGGCAAGAAGTAAAATAAAAAATTCTAACGTATTATAATAATACTCTTGGCCTCGCTAATGGCTTAATAACGGTAATAAAAAACTTAATTTTTCCACATACAAAAAAGTAAATGAGCAAAAAACAAAATAAAAAATTTACTTACCACATATATTAGATAACGAATTATAATACATTTTGTACCAATAAAAGTACATATAACATGTTATATTTCTCTATATTATTAGTTTATTTTTGCTGATATTCATAAGATCACCATTTATTGCTTTTAATGTGTAATATATTCTAACTCTTAAATATAATCTAACTACAGATTATTTGGAAAGTGTATTAATCTTCGTGTAAGTATATAATCAAACCCAGAATTTTCCCGAAAATAGTAAAATAATTGAATAATTCTGTTAACAAATTTGATTTTTTTTGGTTACGTTCATGTTATTTTTGCCTCGAATTCCAAGACTTTTGAAGAAGAACAAATAATCCCTCAGAAACTCTAATTAAAATGAGTTCGCTTTAAAGGCAGCATTATATTTTTTGGGGGCTAAGATTTACGAAGAAATTAAAGTATCAAATAATTGATCTACTCTATTAATAAATTCAGCAGTTTCAGGCGCTTCCGCGAGAAGGGAACCGGGTCTAATGTAAAAATTCACAGCCCAGCGCAAAGATGCAACCGGGGAGGCATTGAAAATATGAATAAAAAGGCAAAAAATATGATTTGTATTGAAATTCAAATGGTTTCTAAAAGCAGAGTTGAAAAAAGTTAAAATACAAACACGAGTGTTTATAATATATATAATTAAAGAAATGCATTTTTAATACATAATTAAAACCAAAAGAAATAAAAAAAAGGTACAGATATGAAGACCTAAAAAATTACCCCTCACTTTTAGATAGGAAAAGCGATGAATATATAATTAGCCATAACGTTTCTGTAATATTTTTAATCTGTTCCGATTCGTTTTAGCCCATTTTGGTGCTTTTGCCTATTTTTAGTTTTTTTTGGTTCGTCGTTCAATTAACTTTCCATTAGTTTCAGTTGGTTCCAATTTATTTTAGTCATTTGAACCGAGTCCGATACGTTATAATAAAATTTAATCTTTTTGGTTAGTTTCGGTGTAGTCGCAAAAATTCGGTTCGTTTTGGGTAGTTTAACTTACTTTAATTTTTGCAACCTATTCCGATAGGTTTTAACCCATTTTGGTGCTTTTAGTTACTTGTGATTAGTTTTGGTTAGTCATTCAATCAGCTTTCGATTAGCTTTAGTTAAGTTAAAATTATTTTAGTAATTTGAACCGCTTTCGATACGTTATAACCAATTTTAATGTTCTAGGTTGATTTTAGTTAGTCGGCAAAATTCGACTAATTTAACTTCGTTTCAACTTACCTTAATATTTTTAACGTCCCGATTTGTTTTAGCCCATTTTGGTACGTTGATTACTTTTGGTTAGTCGTTCACTCAACTTTCAGCTAATTTCAGTTAGTTTTATTTAATTTTAATCATTTGAACCGGTTTCGATACGTTATAACCGATTTTAGTGATTTTGGTTATTTTTGGCTAGGTACCAAAATAAGGTTATTTTAAATTAATTTAACTTACTTCAATATATTTGTTTTCTATTTCGATACGTTTTAGCCTGTTTTGGTGCTTTTAGTTACTTTTGGTTAGTCATTCAATGATCTTTCGGTTGCTTTCCGTTAGTTCCAATTTATTTTAGTCATTTGAACCGCTTCGATACGCTATAAGCAATTTTAACGTTTTTGGTTAGTGTTGGTTAGTCACCAAAATTCGGTTAGGTAGTATGGGTTCATTTTAACTTACTTCAATATTTTAAATTTATTACGATAAAATTTTGCTCATTTTGGTGCTTTTGGTTAGTTCGTCGTTCAATTAACTCTCAGTAAAATTCAGTTAGGGTTAATAGTTATATTTTAAACATTTGAATCGGTTCCGGTACGTTATAAGCAATTTCAATGTTTTTGGTTAGTTTTGGTTAGTCGCCAAAATTCGGTTGGTTAGTTTTAACTCACTTCAATCTTTTTAATTTATTTCGATACGTTTTAGCCCGTTTTGGTGCTTTTAGACACTTTTGGTTAGTCTTTCAATCATTTTTCGGTTACTTTCAGTTAGTTCCAATTTATTTTAGTAATTTGAACCGGTTCCGATACGTTATAAGCAATTTTAATGTTTTTGGTTAGTTTTAGTTAGTCACCAACTTTTCTTTAACTTGGGTTAGTTTTAACTTACTTCAATATTTTTAATTTTCCTCGATACGTTTTAGCCCTGTTTGGTGCTTTTGGTTAGTCGTTCAAGAAATTTTCGGTTAGTTTCAGTTAGTTCCAATTTATTTTAGTCATTTGAAGCGATTCCGATAGGTTATAATCAAATTTAAGTTTAAATAAACAAACACGATACCCTGACGCGTATGACGCTATGTGTTGCCAATGTAGCATGCACTTTTTCACGATTTGAGGATTCAATGTTGAAACAAACTCATTTTGATGTTTTTACATCAAACGCAAAAGCCGCCTCATGACGCGACAGTACACAATCCCAAGGCGTTTGCAAACTCACTGTCCCACGTAGCAGTAGCCACCGCAGGTCACGAACCAGATTGATCCGGATTCGCCCCGATGCCAAACGCTGTCGGCGGAATTCGAAATTTGTCACCAGTGAACCTATCGTATATTTATTTATACTGGGCCTTGGGTGGCAAGTTTGACCTTCATTTTTTGGAAACTAGTCGGGTAAATATAAGAATCAGTTAATTTATGTGCTGCTTTAACAGGAATTTTTCAACACATAGAAGTCCTTAATATATTACCGTGATTTTTTTTTACCATTAGTATAAAAGTCATAGTCATCAACATATTTCTCATCGATCTTTTAATATGTATGTAGCACATCAAAGATGAAAAAGGGATAGCGGTTTTCTAAATTAAAACCAGTATTGTCTGTATTGTGTGGAGATATCTTTAAAATATTCGACAATTTGATATTGTTGGAGCCCATATCACAAGTACACATTTTTTTAATTTTGCACAGATTCATTTCATTGTTTTTCTACGACCGTGCGTGAAATATACTTTCACACATCACTACTAATGCGTGAACTACAATTTCACGCACCGGTGCGTGAAGTACAACGTTTTCCTTATGGGATTTATTTCACGCATACTTCCATAAGAGCCCATGTATGCGCGGATCCAAAATGAACAGGTGGCTATGCTTTTCCTATTTTGATTGAAGTTTTGCGAGCTATGACAACTGTCATTAAAAAGAATAATTATTGTGTAATTACGTTGATCGTGCAAATATTGTTGGAAATTTTAAAACTATGGACACAGATTCTGATTTGGAATTATGTGGTACTCCACCAGAAATAACAGCCGCAGCCAATATTGCAAGCGAATCCTTATTGTCGAGCAAATCCCTCAAAATTTATGAAAGTACCTATCATTATTATTATTATTATTATTATTATTATTATTATTATTATTATTAT